>CAUYRH010090102.1:0-47261 GCA_963574655.1 Perodicticus potto
TAAATGAGAAAATATCATGAATGTTATATTAATCAGGTTGATAAAAATATCTCCGATTGTATGTGAAGCCCGCACACTGTACTCCATGACTGAATTATTGTACACAGCTATGACTCAATAAAAAATAATTAAAAAAAAAAATCTTAAGCCCCCTAGCCAACTGAATGGATCCTCTCTCAGACAAGCGGACCCCACCTCCAAAGACAAAAACAACAAAAAAATCTTAAAGCTGTGCTGCCAGTCGTGAGAAGAGAGGTCAGACGTGACTACTAATGCCCTGTTCCTTTTGAAGTTATTCTTTGTTAACGGTAAGCTACAAAATCATTAACAAGCCTAAGGCTATGTAAAACAAAAATTAAATCACACACACACACACACACACACACGGGTCATTCATTTACTTAACAGACCACTGAGTCTCAGTATATGTCCAGTAACTGTCCTGTGGCTTGTCTCTGATTAAAAGACTTCCTCATCTTACAACATTCCAAACTTTTAGACAAAGCTCATTTCTTTAACTGATTACCAATCAAAGACTCGTTAGACCCCCCTATAACCTGTAATCAGTCCCTTGTTTTGAGATGTCCTCCTTTTCATCCAACCAATGTACACCACGCATGTACTGATTATGACTTCACATGTAACACTTGTCATCCTGAAAGGCATAAAGCTGAACTGTAACCCACCATGATGAGCCTACTTGCTCAAGGCTTCTTAGGCCTGGTTCTCCAGGGCCATGGTTATACATACTCAGCTCAGAATAAACCTCTTTCAGTTATTTTACAGAGTTTGGGTTCTTTTCCATTGACATCACAAAGGTAAATAACCATAGTGGTAAAAGCACTGGTTAAACACATAAAAGTAGTAAATCTAAGTAGAGAATAAGAAATTAAACTTTAGGCCATAGGAAGCTGAGAGGACAATATTAAATAAAAAAATGGGAATAAGGCACATAAAGGCAAATTTCTAAAAAATAAAAAAGCGATTTTTAAACCTCTAACACCTAATTAATCAGTAGAACCAAAATTAAAAAAAATGGGGACTCTGGATTTCCCCCACAAGGAGCAAGTAGCTCAGAGAGTGGCTGATGCAACTCCCTGATCTTTAGAAAATAACCAAATTTCTGGGCTGCTGTAAACACGAAATACCTGCGCTTATAATGGTACTGTGGTAACAAAACAAAAACGTACACCAGCAAATGTGCACAGAGTTAGTAGATCCCTCTAGTAGATCTTTTCCCTAGAAAAGATTTCCCTTTTGCCTGAAACATGTGTAGGAGAATGATTTCTCAATCACCGTCCCAAAAGTAGACAAAAATAGCCCCTCAAAACCATATTCAAAGGTTGGCCAAGGAAGACTCTCTCAGCTTGCCATCAGACTTTGCCCTAATATAAAAACCAGGCAGGAAACCTTGAAAGGCACAGTTATGCTGCATCTTTCCACTTGTATACTAAGCATGAGCTTTTCCTTCTGTATTCTGAGGCTTTCACTTCTTGGGGCCGTGCTGGCTCTGGATGGACTGTCTTTCCCAGGGCTGGCCAATTCCTAGACACAGCAAATGCTGTGATTTTGGGATTGCCTTTCACAGGCAAACAACCAACCCAGTAATGAGCCTGTAATCCCAACCACCTCCTTCATTGGGCTATGTGGGGCACTCTCCACCTGTCCTTAAGCACCCCAGGGTCAGGTACCAGACCTTAGAAACAGCCCCTGTGTCTCAGAGCCCCCTGGACGTATTCCCACTAGCCAATCCGCCCCTGCCTCCCCCGTTCCTCCCGCTTCCTCTGCCTCCTCCTCCTGGTGCATCCCAGGGTGGCCCTGCTTGGGTGGTGTGGCCTCTCCTCTTAAGACCTGAGAAGACAACCAGCTATCTTTTCAATGACAGTCATCCCCTCATCTGTTGGCCTCACCATACATGAATAATAATAAAATCTACATTTTAAAACACAATGATCCTTGCATAGGTTCATAAAGGGAGAAAACTCAGGGAAATGAGAAGGTATTCCTCCTGCTTTATGTTCTACCCCGTTGTTTTACAATCAGTCTGCATGTGAGCTAGTGCTCTGGGAATGTGGCATCTGGAGCAAAAAGCCCAAAGACCAACTCGACTAATAGAGAGCCAGGAGTCCCACTCTCATCATTTTTATAAACTCCTCTTCTGAGCCACCTCTGCAGGGCCCACAGAGTATTTGCTAAAAGCCAGTTCCCCATCCCCTCTCCTGAATTTATCTCCCCACTCTCCCACTCCACATGGGTTTGTGATATGCCAGTGGGGTCGGCTGCCTCTTTGATGCTGATAAGCATCTTGAATGGCTCTTTCTTCTTGGTGAATGCCTGGGTTGAATAAATTTGTTGAAAATAACTAGGGCATTTTCTTTTTATTTTTGCACACACACATGTATATACATATATACTTTTATTTTTCCTTATAAAAATAATACAAGAAAACATTTTACTATACAAAATTCAAGCAACCGACAAAACAAAGTCCTTTTCATTGTCTCTCCCTCTGTGGACCCAAGTCACCAAATCTCACTGCTACCTTTCCTTGAGATTCTCATTTTCTCCTTCCCTCCCTCTCCCCACAATATCATTGACAAATACTATTTTTTAAAACACCAATGGGATCATTCTACACATACTGTTCTACAAGTCTTTTTTTTCTTCTGACTTATCAGTAGGTCTTAGGGCTCCTCCCATCGGTATATACAGGGCTGCCTCTTTCTCTTGTAGTGCTGTGTACTATTTTATGGGATATGTGCACCATGGTTTATTTAACCCGCATGCAACCAAAAGCAATTTAAGTTATTTCCACATTTTTGGCATACAAACATCTCTAGGAACACATATGTTCAGGCACCCATGTGAACATGTATAAGGATATTTTTATTTATATTTATTTATTTATTTTTCGAGACAGAGTCTCACTCTGTCGCCCTAGGTAGAGTGCAGTGGCATCACAGCTCACAGCAACCTCCAGCTCCTGGGTGTAGGTGATTCTGTTGCCTCAGCCTCCCAAGCAGCTGGGACTACAGGCATCCACCGCAACACCTGGCTATTTTTTTGTTGTTGTTGCAGTTTGGCCAGGGCTGGGTTCGAACCCGCCACCCTCAGTATATGGGGTCGCGCCCTACCCACTGAGCCACAGGCGCTGACCGATATTTTTAGTCTATATAGTTAGAGGTGCAATTTCTAGGCAGAGCATTTTCTATGTGCTCCAGTACTGGTGGAAAAAAGAAAGTCTTATGTTGTATAACTTTTAAGTACTGTTTTCTTTTTTATTAACAAAAAAACAACAAGGAAGTAGAAGGAAAAGCAATATTGATGTTGGAACAAGTCATTTGGTCCTGTGCTGAGTACCACAGCAGAGACTTGTTTAGATTTTTCTCTAGGATAATCTATCTCTGTTGAATTCTCTGCTCAACTGCCTTTAAATTACATTCTGAAAGAAATAGAAGGGTGAAGGGGAAAAGCAATTGAGAAATGATGGAATTTTCACTAGCTTACCGCAGACTCTTATACCTTCTTCAGTCCTTAAAATAGTCAACTTGCAAGTAAAATCTGTAGCTTTTATCCTTTGTAAATTTTACAACTCCAGTGAAAGGGAATTTTAGGCTAGAAATCTACAAGTGACAAATGGAATGAGCCTCCAGAACCTAGAACATGCCTCCACTTCCCATCTGGCTTCATGAATAATAAGAATTATTAATATGATACAACAACTATAGCCCAGAGGATTCCAAATGAAACAATCAACCCACATTTATGCTATCTCTGAAGAAAATGCTTTTAGTTTTTAAGATAAAGAGACTAATTCAAAGTTAAATTTATACACACAAGATATAAAAGAGGAGAAAGGAGGGCAAGAGTTTAGAGGAATGGGGAAAACTTGGTCTCCCATTTTGAAAAACCAGATGGCAAATGCCAGTTATCTTTTATTTCGTAAGGAAATTGATGAGACAAGGAACAAGGTTGTCAACATAAATTGAGAAAGGAAAGTAAAAAAGAAAAAAGGAATGCAATTTAGATGGCACGGTATGGGTAAACACACTCAAGACAATTTGTATGAGCACCAAGCATTATGTCTTTCACTAACTCAGGTGTTTGAGAGTGCTATAAGTATTTACATGTTTTTCCAGCAACCCAGTCATTACTGGGTAAGTAGGTTTCCAATTATGTACTAATCTGATTAGCCAAGGAAAACTTATTGAACCACTTAACTGGAAAAAAAAATTCTTTTTATATTTAGCAGTTAAGGCAAGTGATCCTCAAAATCAGATAGGCTGACCAGGTGAGAACTCTTTTCTCCTCCAAAAAGCCAAAACATTTGGAAATTTCATCTAAAAGAATTCATTGAGGCCTAAGTGTCCCTGTTGCACGATAATAAGCACCGTCCTAATGTCTGTGTCAGCCCACTCCCTTGTTACAGTAGAAATGACAGCAGAATCCAAGTAGAGGGGGCTCATGAAATGAACAAAATCCCTCATCTCCGGTAGAAGTGTGGCACCCCAACGGTTGTACTGATGCAATGCTATGGAGCTGGCCTGGATAAACTGCTTGGCCCACGAGATAGGTGATGAGATTGTTTGCATACCGTGGCTTGTGTTTATACCCAAAGTCATCTAGGTTCCAACTTCCAAAAGTCTAGTTTGCAGAACAGTAACCCTCAGAGATCCTCTGAGAAAAGGGTTCAGAGGATACAGAGTTTGGGCAGGTGCCGCATAAGAGTGTCTGTTAACACGATGAAGACCCTGAGCAGACCCAAGGTATAGGAAGCAGGTTATCTTGACTGGATCCAGTGTTCCTCTCCACGTCACTGGACAATATGACAATTTTATGGAGTACCATGGAGTGTGCTCTGAGGAAAAGCTTCCGGGAGACATTGATCCAAACACCAGGGTGCAGGAAGCAAAGGTGGCGGAAGTCAGCGTGCTCAGCAGGGATGTAGTAAGACAGAGAGAGGCCAAGCTCTTTTGTCAAGAGCTTCCCTGTAAATGTTTAACTTAAACAAGACCCAAACCCTTAAATCCTACAATATCAAGCAAGGAAGACAAGACTTCCTTGGAAGATCCTACTGAAGCAAAACCATTAAGTATCTGTCTGTGTTCCTGGTAAAACCTCCACTCCGCAGAGACCTGCATTCCAAAGCGCTCCCTTGGATGGGGCAGCCCTCATACACTTTTCCCAATTAAGTAAAAGCTTTACCACAGGGTACCTGCCCAACATAACAACTTTGGTTTTAATGTGATTGAAGTGAGATGTGTCTTTGGACAGTAATTCAGAGAGTATACTTCCCTCTGGGGTGACAGGATATGAGATAGACCATGTTGTTAACATAGGGGAGGCTACTTGTTTTCCGCTTGTATAGGAGAAATGACTGCAGCCAGGTCCTACAGGCGCTCTGTTAACTAATTAGCTACAGGTGAAAAAGAAAGGGACCGCCTCCTTTTAAGCTGTAAGTTTTACAGTTCAAGGTGCATTCTTCAGAGACCTTGATTGGATCTTGGTTTGAAACACCAGCTATTAAAGCTTTTTGGGGTCAACTAGATAAATATGAATATGGACTGCATACTAGGTCATATTAGAACATTATTATTAGCTTTGCTACATATGATAATGACCTTGTGGTTGTCTAGACAATTTTCCTTATTTTTCAGAGATGTATGACTAGAGATTTCTATAATATACATTAAAACATTTCAGAAAATAAAAGCAACAGATTCGGCAAAATATTAGTAACTGTTAGGTGATGGCTAAACAATGATATAATATATAGTTATATCATTACACAATTCCCTAAACTTCTCTTATGTTTGAAAAATTTCAAACTAAAAAGTAAACAGATGAATGAATCTTATAAGCAACAATGAGTGAAATAAAGCAAGACAAAAGAACCCATACACTATGATTCTATTTATATAAAGTTCAAAAACTGACAAAACTAAATATATGGTTTAGAAACACATTTCAAGATGGTGGTGGCTGGGTGGTTGACCAAGAGGCTGACTTGAAGGCCCTACAAAGTAAAAGAGGCTGGGGTTCATCCCTTCCCCACTTGGTGCAACCCTGGGAGCCCAGCAGATGTGTTTTCTTCTTTTTCTTAATGAACAAGTAAACCACACAGATTGTCAACAAGGGTCGGAGGTCTACATCATCCAGCAAGAGTGGGAAATGCATGAACCTTACAGACCAAGCTCAAAAGGAAGCCTGAAAGAGAGAATTAAAGAACAGAAATAGTGTATGATGGTACAAGCTGCAGTTTTGAAGATGACAGATCCCAAATAGATTATCCGAAATACGGAGATATCAGATGAAAAGGAATTTAACCCAGTACAACAGCCACAGTTAAATGAGAAAGTACTGAAAGACAAGTGTAAAAAGCTGCATGAAACCTTTGAACATATTCTACGACTCTGGGAAAGAAAAAATCCAGATATTTACAGAGAACTGAGAAAACTAGAAGGAAAATACGAACAGAAGAGGGCTCGACTTAGATAATATTTAGTTGCTGTCAAAAACACGCAAGTGGAGTGTTCCTTTGCTAGCTATGCCACAAGCTCCTTCCAACACTTTGGTCCAGGATATTCCACTGCCTGGTGCCCAGCCACCCTCTATCCTTAAGAAAACCTCAGCGTACGGACCTCCAACTCAGGCAGTTTTTATCCTTTTTCTTCTTGTGCATTTGCCCCCAGGCAAAAAACCTCCCAACCCTCCTCCTCTCTGTCCTCCCCCCCACCCCCGGTCCTCTCCCCACTCCCCGTCCTCTTCCTCAAGTCTTGCAGGTAAGGCCGTCAGTGGCTTTGCCCTAGATCTTCCTTCTTGTAGGCGAGACAAAGACATGTGACATGGTCCTGAACTGGCCCAGAGGGGTCATGAGGATGATGTTTCCAGCACCAGTGCAAATGATGGCTATTCTGAGGACATGGATCCAGGTAAGCATGATGACAGTACAGATGACAGTGACACTGATAGATCACATGGGGAAAGTGAGAGGGATGAATTTGTGCACTGTGGTGATGATGAAAGAGACAACAATGAAGCAAAAAAGTTGGGTCTAAGTGTACAATTTGCAGAAAAAACTGGAAAACCAAGGAATAAAAAGAACACAAAGGAGCTGACTCTTCTTCAAGCCGTGATGTTTCACGTGGCAGGTCAGGAAATCTTTGAGGAGGGATGGGAAGCAGAGGAATTTTCAGAGGACAATGACTCTGAAGCAGAAAAACCATCACGAAACAGCGTAACGAGGAAGCTCATGCTGATGGCACGTCTAATGCTTCTTCCTGGCAGCAGGCTCCCCCACACCCGCAGTCTGTTCCTCCTTCTCGGACACAAGTACCTCCCATGCCAGGCCTGTCTCCTCTCAGACCACCACCTGCTCCACCTTTACGGCCTCTTGGACCACCTCCAGGAGCTCCTCCGCTCCTGAGACCTCTAGGAATGCCAGGACTCTGATGGCCTTTACCCTGAATTTCACCTCCAGGACCCCACCAGGCCTGCCTGCTAGCCTTCCCCCAGGTTCACCTCCAGGTTTGTCTCCTGGCCCCCTCCTTGGAGACCTCCACCAAGGCTGCTTCCCCCTGCACCTGCAGGTGCCTCGCCTCCGTGTCCCAGCATGATGCACCTGCCTTTGGAGCCTCCACTTGGACCTTCCCTCCCTGAGCTTTCCCACCAGCTCCCTTGCCAAACCCTGGGGTTTTAAGTGCCCCACCCCACTTGATTCAGCCACCCAAGGCAGATGACACGAGTGCAGTGACCACTGAGAAGAAAGCCACAGCAACCCCAGTGCTAAGACACAGATCACTAACCCCTAGGCAGAGATTACTCAATTCGCAGCCGCTGTACGGAGAACACGTGGAGAGAATAAAGGGGCTACTTCTGCTTCCCAAAGAAAGTCAGAGGGTGATTCTGCTTTGCCTCTTGCCAAAGCAGCCCCCAAATCTGGTCCTTCTGCTCCTGTCTCAGGACAAACTCAGGATGATGCTAGACCAGGCTTCTGTTCCTAACAGTGGCCCATAAAGAAAGAGGCTCTTGTTAAATTTAGGTGAAAGAGCTACTTGTCCCGTCAGGGTGTTTTCTAATTTAAGTTCAAGGAATATCCTAACGCTCAGCCTTGTTCAGAATTAACTGCCTGTAAGGTAGAGTAATTCGCTCAGAATAGATTGGTTACTGAAGCAATGCTGTTGACATCCATTCCCTTTCATACCACCATTTCCATCTTATTTCTTCCCCTTCTCTAGTTCTTTGGAAATTTGTGATCAGATCTTAGTTCCTTATTTGTTTTCATTCTTTTCTGTGTGCTGTGGGCACTCGAGTAGATAGTTCTGAAAAAAAAACCCAGTTTATTTCAGCTTGCCTTTTGTGTTTGAGTTATTTTTAATATTTTTCTGTAAATATTTTGTAATATTTTACTTATAGTGAAACAGACCACAATGTTATTTCTTAAGGCAAAGCAGGATATGTGGGAAGAAAAGATGTACAATCCTTTGATTAAAATTAACCACTCATCTAAACTAGGAGTGTTTCATGGAAAAAATAAATAAATGTTCTACACCAAAAAAAAGAAAGAAAAAGAGAAAGAAATGAATATCTTTAAGCTTTAGAACTCCAAAGAAAAGCATGGGTATGATTATAATAAAAATTAACACAGTGGCTACCTCTGGTGTGGAGAGGAACTGTCTTCAAACAAGTACATTAAGGGGCTTCCAGGTGTTGGAGATCTTATTTTTTGACTTGGGCAGTGGTTACATGGCATTCTCTTTATAACCATCTATTAAGTTGTGTGTTGATGCTTAACTCATTTTCTCAATCTATGTTTTATTTCCCAACATAAAAAAATCCAAAGGACAGACATTCTTCCTAACTGTGCTTCTCTTTGTATTATTGCAATAGTCTCTAAAGGGGAATAAAACACTCATCTACCATAGAATGAAATCATGCAGTGCCAGGAAGCTAGCTCCCGTTAATAAAAGGAGGGGTGATTAGAAGGCAATAAATGCCACAGTAAGTCTTTTCCTGGTCATTTCTTCAAGTAGGTCAGACAAGAGTGTAGGATGGGCACTGTAAACACTTGTTAGTCTCTTTCTGTGTCTCCAAAGAGCAGGACCTGGGTGAAAACTGCTCTTACAAATTGGTAAAGGGGAACAAGGCAAGAAGTAGAGTAAGGGCCCCCCAAACCCTGTAAAGGACTGAGCCTGGCTAAAATAGGGATAATAATCAAACTCTGTGAAGGAATGGGCCTTGTTAAAACAAAGATAATAATCAACTACTATCCCCTTGTTTGCTTGATAACAGCCACAGTCCCGCATTTGCTTCTCTATAATTGCTACTCTAGAAGGCACAGGTGGTAGCTGCAAAGACTTTTAACTTTTCTCTGTAAATAACATCACTTGTTAGGAACCTAGGGGTGGTTTTTGAGGAATTTTCTAGGTCCTGCATTCCAGTGGACTGACGGACTCACTCAGATCAAGAAATTGTCACAACTGGCCTTGGACCCTCCTCCCAAGGTCCTGCCTACCAACTAACCCACCCGGTCAGTAGCCAATACCAAAGGACAGATCGTTCTGCCCTGAAACCAGCCAATCAGCAGACCTTGACTGCCTAACCCTCTGCCCAGCAAACTGTCTTCACAAACCCCATCCCCAATTTTTGAGGAGGCAGATTTGAGAAATGCTTCCCATCTCCCCACTTAGCGCTGTGTGGAGTAAACTCTCTGCTGTGAACAGTGTTGTCTCTGGACATTGGCTTCTCTTGGAATAATTTTACAGAAGTTAGGACTCTGAATTTGGAAAATAGAATTGACTATTTTCAGAGTCCATCCTTACAGTCAGAAGCAACTCAGAGGAGGTGGTTCTGCAAGGCTCCGGCTGCCAATCTCAGGAGTGCACCAAGGAGAATTTATGTTACAATTTGCAGATTCCATTTCCTATCTCTCTATCCCAATCTGCACAAAAAACTCCAAAAGTTCTAACGGAACAAATATCAGTTGTCTTTTCTGAGATCCATGAGCAAAAGGAATAATTCCATTTCCTTTTATCGGCCCCCGTGTTATAGGAACAGGGTAGATAGAACATAATTTAATAAAACTAAGATCTGAAAAATAATGTACAATAAGCCCCATTTACAACCTTTATTTTGTCCTTTCACCTAGATATCACCTATCATGACAGACAGACATTTTCCTTTTTCATTAAATTCGAAACAAGTGACTTTGCAGTGATAATATCACGTAAGGAAAGAGTTGATGTTAGAAGCAAAAGCTCAGTGCTTTGGCACTTGTTTCTAACTTGTAAAAGAGTCTGTCATAACATCTAAGTTCTTTGTGATTGTACTCAGATCCACAATTCAAATTTCCATCATGTTTGCTGCTGCTTTTAACACTCCCCCCAGGAATAAAAAAAATTCATTGATTTAGAGTTTTTAAGCAAGTTTCTCCTTCCAGATGTAGAAAGCATAAGGGTGTACTGTATTTCATTCTAGACACCTAATTATTATTGATCTCTTTATGATAGAAGTATATCGCCTAAGCACTGAAGAATGGAAATCTGAAATCCTGCCCAGAACAGCTTAATACCCCAGCTACCACCTGTTACCTAAAAGATAATAGGGCCCTTATTCAAAGGGTTTTGTGGTGCCAAGTTAATGGAAATAAACTTGCATACTTTTGTACTCATGGCCAGATCAACCATGTTACAAGGAAGTCTTCAGAAGACAGTGTTAAGATACCTTCTAATAGTTAGATGATAAAATCTTATTTCAGCATTAGACTGAAGGTTTTTATTTGTTCTTATCTATAGGCAGAACTAAAGTCAGCTGATAATTTTGAACTAAGGTTTTAAAAATTATAATTATACGTAGTATGTCAGATGTCTAACCCAACTATATTGCCTGAAAGGGACATTTGTGTAAAGACTTGATTTCTCCCCATCAGTGCCATGGTAACAGGCACTATGTATTAGGAACTGCACATGTACTTTCCATGTAGTACTTAATAGAAGTCTCACAACACCACTAGGTGGGTGGTACTATTACCCCCATTTGGCAGATAAGAAGATGGTATGCGACCTGCTGAATGTGTGGAGTTGTACTTGAACATAGGCCATGTGATTTCAGTGTATGAATACTTCAGCATGACATTATACTTCCCTCCTCAGCCTTAACAAGCTATGAATATGGCCCACAGTATGTCAAGCCCAGCTGTAAAGGAACATACTTGTACAGACAGGCTATAGTGTATATGTGTGTATATATATATGTGTATACATATATATGTATGTGTGTTATATATATGTAGGTATAGGTGTATATGTGTGTGTATGTGTGTGTTATATATATATTTATATATATAAAAGATCTAAAGATATCACGTCTTTTCTCTCTCCTAGACAAAATTTTGGCTTGAATTTTTAGGTCTGCTAGGGATGGCGTAACAAAACACCACAGCCTACATGACTTAAACAATAGCAATTTATTTTTTCACAGCTCTAGAGGGCAGAAATTAAAGATTAAAGTACTGGACCTTTTGGTTTCTGGTGGGAGCTCTCTTCTTGGCTTGCAAATGGTCTGCCTTCTTACTGCATATGTATAAAGCCTTTCCTTGGTGCTAAAGTCAGCTGATAATTTAATCACTGAAATCACATGGCCTGTGTTCAAGTACAACTCCACACATTCAGCAGTGGAGCACTCAGAGAAAGAGAGCTCTGGGGTCTCTTCTTTTAAGGACACTAATCCTATTGGATCAGGGCCCCACCTTTATGGCCTCATTTAATTTTAATTATTCCTTACACAAAACATGGCCACACTGTGGGTTAAGGCTTTAACATATGAATTTAGGTGGGGAACACAGACATTTAGTCCATAACTCTCTTAAACTGATCACTTCTTAAATCATTTTATTAAGTTGGGCAGTTAAAAATTATTGAATGAGATTTCACATATGAAGACCAAGCTCACTGCCTTGCACATAAAACTCAATCAGCTGTGATTGTTATTATTAGCATTCTCTCACTTTAGAAAATAATTAAATTGTCCAGAGGAAATGAAGAGTCACAAATGTATCTCTTCATTCTCTTCTTTTACATGCATTTGATAATGTAATATCATATGTTTATGAAAGCAGTTACTTCTCAAGAGTCATTTCTGGTGGCGAGAACTACACAAGAAAGTAGTATGCAGATTTGTAGTTGATTCTGCTATCCTTGAAATACTGAGATAAATGAAGACTTTCACACCAAAGCAGTAAAGAAATGCTCATCAGAAGAAAATGCATATAACTGCTCTATAAAAACAGATAACCAATTGATTAAGTCTCTGCCTTTCCTGCATCTGTACCACACATCGTAGTCTCATTATTAGACTTGACATTTAGTAGTATATATCCTTTACCTTGGTTCTTCAGTTGCCTTGCTATTCTTGGTCCTTTGAATTTCTATACATATTTTAGAATCAGCTTATCTATATACATAAAATCATCTACTGGGTTTTTATTAGAATTACATTGAATCTAGACATCAATTGACATCTTTACAATATTGAGTCTTCCATTCCATGAATATGGTACATCTCTTCATTTATTTTTTCTCTGATGTTGTTATAAATGGTATTTCAAAGTTATTTTTCAATACTTGGCATATGGTAATATAATTTATTTTTATATATTGACCTTATATCCAAGGATCTTGCTAAATTCACTTAGTTCTAATAGTTTACCAATAATTATTATTTTGTAGGTACATAATTACATCAGTCACAAATAATGGTCTTACTTACTGCTTTTCAATCTTTGAAACTTTACTACTTTCTCTTCCTTTATGGCCCTAGCTAGGTCCTTTATTGTCATATTAAACAGAAGTGGTGAAAACAGCCTTTTCTCATTCTCTTCTTAGGGGAAAATCTTTCACTATTTCAAAATTAAGTTTGATTCTGCTGTGACATTTTTTATTTTTATTTTTTGTTGGTACTTTACAGCAGAGTTCATAAGTTCCTTTCTGTTTCTACTTTGCTTAAAATTTTAAACATAAGGGTTGACTTTCACTAAATTTATATCTGCATCTATGAGTTGATCATAACATTTTCCCTTTATTCTGCTAACAGAATGAATAACATTGACTAATTTTGAATATTAACCAACTTTGCATTCACAGGATAAATCCAACTTAATTTTGATATATCCTTTTAAATACATTATTGGGTTAAATTTTCTAATATTTTTATAAATTTTTTATGTTTATATAATGAGAGATATTAGCCTATAGTTTTCCTGTCTTAAAGTATCTTTATCATGTTATGGTATCAAATTTATGCCAGTCTTTTAAAACAAGGGGAGAAGACTTTTCTCTTTTTCTATTATCTAGAGTCAACTTGTATAAGACTAATATTATTTCTTATTAAATATTTAAAGTAATTTGTTAGGGGGAAATTTGGGTTTAAAGTTAGCTTTTTGCAAGGTTGTCACTTATCAATGTTATTTGTTCAATAGGGATAGCAGTTGTCATGTTTTCTACTTCATTTTTCTCCTTTTCAAATATTTTCAAACTCCTTTTAATTGAAAAGAAATTTTCAAGATTTAAGAAAAAAATCCAAGTAATTTCAAAATATCCCTTCCTATTTTGCACAGTAAGCATATTTTGTTTTGTTTTATTTTGTTTTTCTGTCTCAGCCTTCTCCTCTTCCATGACAACATGCTTCAGCCAGAAACAGAAGCTGGGTTTGGCTGTTCTGCACCCAAACATTTTGTTAGCTAATGATAAAAACACTATGGCCAAACATCTATTATTTTCAAGTAGGAGAAATGAATTATTCATCTGTAGTAGAAAAATATTAATTTTTAGTACCTGCATACCATCCCTGAAAAAAATCCCA
The DNA here is from genome assembly GCA_963574655.1 of Perodicticus potto. Taxonomy (NCBI): domain Eukaryota; kingdom Metazoa; phylum Chordata; class Mammalia; order Primates; family Lorisidae; genus Perodicticus; species Perodicticus potto. Next base: position 13,858 of record CAUYRH010090102.1, read on the forward strand.
GAATATTTAAGTGACAGGTTTGTGAATCTAACATTGACTCTAAATGCAATTGAAAAAACTGAAAAACGGGCACCAGAAAAGAAGAATGAAGCAGTGTCTTCGTGTATGCAATAGAGAAGAAAAGTCTAAAAGCACAGTGCTCCTCAAAGCTTTCCTTGAGGCGTTCTTAGAGAATGCCATCAGTCCTCAGAGTAATGCTGCTGCTCCCCTAATTGCATACTCAGACTTCTCCACTCATCTTTTATGACTGCAACTTCTGAGTTTTATTTCTGACTGGTATTTTTACACTGCTTTTGAAGTAAACCTAACATGCATAGTGAAAGCTGACAAACATGCATTCCTTAACTTACAAATAAAAATAGCAGAAATCATTGTCTTTCATTTGCTAGAACCTGATTCTTTATGACATCACAAACAGAACTCTGTTCCATAATACTGCCTTGCAGTTTCTCAAGTCCAGAGATTGACTTATAGTTGTCTTGAGTTGGGTAGATCTGAGTATAGTCTTGGGCCAAGACTAATTCTGATTGCTAGCACAATCTTGGCTGTGAGAGGATTTGGCCAGCTGATCTCAACGTATTCATAGGCAAATGCAAACCATCAATCCATTTCTTTTTTTTTTCTTTCTGACAAACTCACAGACAGAACTGATTCTTATCATCAGCTTAATAGAAAATCTTGCCCAAAATTGTATTCTACACACCATTACAGGAATAAGTGATAAAAACAGATCAATTCACTTGATTTGACCCCCCGCCATAAAACATCCTGTCACTTGACAAAGCTACACTAGATAAATTGCTATGAAATCATGAAGATAGAGCCTAAGAGAAAATTTGTCTTGTCATATATCGTACCAAAACTAAATAGCTCAGTGATGGCCATCTGCTTAATTTTTTAAAAATTGTGATAAAATGCATGTAACATAAAACTGTGTTATAATTAACCATTTATAAATGCATAGTTCAGTAGTGTTAAATATATTCACATTGTTGTACAACCGCCTCCAGAACCTTTTCATCTTACAAAACTGAAATTCTATACCCATCAAACAATAACTCTCCTTCCCTGACAACCACTATTCTACTTCCTGTCTCTATGAATTTGACTATACTGGGTACTTCATTAAGTAGAATCATGTAGCATTTGTGCTTTTTTTGTGATTGGCTTATTTTTTTACTTAGCAAAATGCTGTAAATTTTGCCAGAATTTCCTTTCTTTTTATTCTTTTTTATTTATTTATTTATTTATTTATTTATTTTATTTTTTGAGACAGAATCTCACTATGTTGCCCTTGGTAGAGTGCCCTGGCATCACAGCTCACAGCAATCTCCAACTCTTGGACTCAGGTGATTCTCTTGCCTCGGACTGCCCAGTAGCTGAGACTATAGGCACCTGCCACAATGCCCAGCTATTTTTTGTTACAGTTGTTTAGCTGGCCTGGGCCAGGTTCAAACCCGCTACCCTCGGTGTATGTGGCTGGCGCTGTAACCACTATGCTACGGGCACCTTTCTTTTTAATGCTGAATAACATTCCTTTGTATGCTTGTTTATTCATTCATCTGTTGATGGACACTTGGCTTGCTTCCACCTTTTGGCTTTTGTGAATAATGCTGCTATGAACATGGGCATGCAAGTATTTGAGATTTTGCTTTTGATTCTTTTGAGTATATACACAGTAGTGGAATTTCTGGATCATATGGTAGCTTTATTATTATTTTTTTTTATTTTACCTTTCTACAGCAGCTGTGCCATTGTATGTCTTACCAACAGCACACAAGGATTCCAATTTCTCCACATCCTCACCTACACTTGTTATTTCCCATTTTTTAAAATAATCCTGCTGGGTATGAGGTGATCAGCTTAGTGTTAATATGTCAAAACTCAGGGAGAAGGAAATTATGAGAATCTAGAGTTATAATATTTGACTGTGAGGTTAAATGCTTTTAAGAGTTGCCATTTCTTCATCTCAGGTCACAGAAATAATATCAAAAACTAAAGGCCTCCTGTGACCCTTGGAAATTATAAGACTTTTCATTTCTTTGCAATGGAAAAGCAGGGATGGAATTTTTGGAAAGGAAGAAAGGTTAACTTTTTTTTTTTCAGAGAAAGAAATGAAGCTTTCTATTATTGTTTTATTTTTATTTTTGAAATATTTATCCACAAATGTCTCTATAATTAATGAAGGACAATATCTTGCTTCATTGTGATCTTCAATTAGGTGAGCCAAAGTTTGTTGTTTATAAGGAAACCTGCTTAGCTGCTACATACTTGGTCTCTTTCTTTGAAGCTTCACTAGGGCTTGAAACAACACTGTTCTTTCAAGTACATTCCCTCAAATGAAACTTTTTTTGAAATACAAAGGCAGTAACATGGATTCTGCAAGCCTTCTAACTTCATGATTCAAATAGATAGAAAATATAATGGAAAAAAAGAACTAGTCTGTGCAGCAGTTGTTGGCACACATTTTGGGCACAGGACCAGAAAGCCAAAACTTTAAGCTTTGCAGGTCATACTCTCTCTGTGGAAACTGCTCATTTCAGCTGTAGCAACCACAGGCAGTATGCAAATGAATGTAGCTGTGTTCAAATAAACCTCTATTAATAAAACAGCCAGTGGGACACATTTGGGCCATGGGTCATACTTTGCTAACCCCTGTTGTATAAGATCCAAGGAAGAGAAGTTTAAAAATTAGAGTTTTCTCATAAGTAGAAGGAAGAAGAACAAGCTTCCACCAAAAAAAAAAAAAAAAAAAAAAAATAAAGAAAGAAAAAAAAGAAAAAGAAAAGGGCAAATGGTAAAATAAACCCTCTTTATGTGTGTGATTTTATTAAAAACTAAGTATAAAACTGTAACTTTCATGTAAAAATGCATTTCAAAGCTCCATGTTTGACTCCTGATTTAAAGAAGTTTAAGATAGAAAAAAATCAACATAACCTTGGATGTGGAATTTTGATTCTTTCTCAAAAAATAATGTCTGATTTTACAAAGAAGAAAATCTGAGGGACAGACAGAAAGTGCATCCTTAAAGACAAGTCATTAAACAAATCTTTATTACTGGTGTCAAGAAATGATGCTTTCCTCATCAACATAAAATTAGAGGCTCCAAGGTCACGACTAGAAGTATGCTCCTCCTCAGAGGGTGGCCAGGTGAAGGTCTTCTGACATCCATCTCATTTTCCCTTTGGAGGTGTCTATCCTTGACCACACTCTGGTTAGACTACTCTAAGAGCTCTCCTCTCAAGTCAGCCTTAAGCTTGGCCAATAAGAAATGCAATTTTCAATACAAATAATTTCATCCATCCTCCATACTAAAAGACCTGAACAGTAGTAGTATGGTTCCTTGTGGGTCACAGTCATGTCCCTAGAAATATAATCCCAGTTCCCATAAATGCCTCCCAGAAAAAGCTCAACACTGCCAAAAGAATTTACTATTTGTTCTAATAATATGCCTCCAGACTCCCATATTCTAGAGCATTTCCTTTAAAAAACTTACAACTACAAATCCTTTCTCTGTCTCTTTGAGGTGGGTATGTACCTTCTACAACCCAGCAATGTCTTTCAGGACAGGGGAGCTATCTCTTTGGAATGTAATCATCAAGAAGGACAGAACTCTTCACACCCCTAAGTCTCTGGGGGGCGGGCAGGAGCCCAACTTTGATAAGCACACGCTATGTTTTAATCACACTCTGTAAGGCCCCTCAGGACTCTTCTTCAACACACTCCAGTGTTTAAAGGGCTCTTGCCTTTTGTTTCCATGGAGTTGAGCTCAGGTTACACTGGGGTCTCTCCCCTGTTGCAGTAGTACTGAATTAAATCCATCTTACTGACTTCAATTAGTGGCTAGCTTTGTTTCTCTTGGACATATTGCCTTCAGGCGAAACTGCTCCATCTTTAATTCTCAGACCTCAAGGTCAGAATTTCTTCCCTTTTTTAAAATTTACTTTTATTTTTTTAACTTAGTATGTTTTTGAGAAACATCATTATTTCCATTCAGGGAGGCCCAAGCAGATTTTCTGACTGATGTATCACAGCCAAATCCAACAGACATTTTTCTCTCTCACCTGGAGCCTGCCTGTGCAGTTCTCAATTTCTAGAGAGCTAGGACTCTCTCTCTAGGTCAGTGGTTATCAACCTTCCTAATGCCATGCCCCTTTAATAGAGTGAGGAACTGCCCTAGGTGAATGAAGATAGAAATGGCCTCACCTACTCCTGTTCCTAGTGCACAACTGCAAGGTTCACTCCTGAAGAATAGCCACACCCCAGTACAATATAGTAACATGGTATTCAAACAACAGGCATTACCAAACATGCAAATGTGAGTGTTATTTTATTTTTATTTTAGACAAAAGAAGATGGAAAAGGGTATGTTGGTGAATTAATCCAAATAGTTTAACTTTCAAAAATGCCATTTTTAAATGAAGAATCTCTGAATGAAGATGATTTATGCAAAACCAGTTCACTTATTCAGACATTCACTTATTCTGTCATCAAACACCAAGTTTCTTTACAGTTAAGATATTGGGCTAGGCTGGACGTGGGAGATCACGCCTGTAATCCCAGCACTCTGGGAGGCCAAGGCAGGCGGATCACTTGAGACCATGAGTTCAAGACCAGCCTGAGATAGCATGAGACCCCATCTCTAAAAATAGCCGGGCACTGTGGTGGGCACCTATAGTCCCAGTTACTAGGAGTTTGAGGCAAGAGAATCATTTGAGCCCAAGAGTTTGAGGTTGCTGCGAGCTATGATGCCATGGCCGTCTACAGAGGGTGACAAAGTGAGACTCTGTCTCAAAAAAAAAAAAAAAGACATTGGACTAGCTCTAGCTGGAAGTCACATTCCATTAACTCAATTCCTAGGTATATCTCAAAAAATTACTTTTTATCTTCTGTAAAGAGAAAAACAGAACAGAACCAAACCAAACCCAAATCAAATGCCTCATGTTTTCAGGCATTGAAAAGCCCCTTGCACATCCTGGGCCCACTGCCTTAATGGCTCATTTCCCTATTACACTCTTCAGACATAGTTTCTCCTTAATGAAATGAGGCATATCTCATTTGATTGCACTTCACTTTATTGTCCTTTGCAGCTATTATATTTTTCACAAATTGAAGGTTTGAGGTAATCCTCTGTCCAGCAAGTCTATCGGCACCATTTTTCCATTCAAACTTTTTCATTAGTAACATCTCTCTTAGTGTTCTGTTATCAGTGACCTTTGATGTTACTACCGTAATTCTTTTAGGATACCACAAACCATGTCTGTATAAGATAGCAAACTCAATCAAGAAATGTTGTGTGTGTTTTGACTGTTCCACCAACCAGCCATTCCCCCATCTCACTCCTTCTTTTCAGCCCTCCCTAGTCCTTGAGACACAACCATATTGAAATTGGACCAATTAATAACCCTATGAGTGAAAGGAAGAGTCACACATCTCTCACTTTAAATTAAAAGCTAAATATAGTGAGGAAAGCATGTTGAAAGCTGAGATAGACCAAAAGTTAGGCCTCTTGTGCCAAGGAGTTAGCCAAGTCATGAATGCAAAGGAAAGGCTCTTCAATTAGAAGTGCTACCCCAGTGAACACATGAATGATACGAAAGTGAAGCAGCCTTGTTGCTGATATGGAGAAAGTCTGAGTGGCCAGGATAAAAGACCAAATCAAACACAACATTCCTTTAAGCCATAGGCTGATCCAGAGCAAGACTGTAATTCCCTTTAATTCTGTAAAGGCTAAGAGAGGTGAGGAAGCTGCAGAAGAAAGGCTAGGAGCTGAAGAGTTAGTTCCTACGATTTAAGGAAAGAAGCCATTTCCATTACTTAAAAACACAAGGTGAAGCACCAAGTGCTGATGTAGAAACTGCAGCCAGTTCTCCAGAAGACACAGCTAAGGCCACTGGTAAAGGTGGCTAAACTAAACAACAGATTTTCTTTTCTTTGCTTTTTCTTTCTTTCTTTCTTTTTTTCTTTTTTTGTAGTTTTTGGCTGGGGATGGGTTTGAACTCGCCACCTCTGGCATATGGGGCAGGCGCCCTACTCCTTTGAGCCACAGGCTCCGCCCAACAACAGATTTTCAATGTAGATGAAACAGCCTTATATTGGAAGAGGATGCCACTGGGGAGTTCTTATGGATGAGCAAAGAAAGTGGTTTCTTGAGATGGAATCCATTAGTGAAGATGCTGCAAACGTTACAATGACAAGAGAGGATTTCGAATATTACATAAACTTAGTTGATAAAGCAGTAGCAGGGTTTGAGAGGACTGACAGTTTTCAAAGAAGTTAGTCAGTAAAATGCTATCAAAGAGTATCACATGTTACAGAGAAATCTTTTATAAAAGGAAAAGTCAATAGATATGGCATATTTCATTGTTGTCTTCCTTTACGCAATTGCCACAGCCACGGCTACCTTCAGCAACTACCGCCACCCTGATCGGTCAGCAGCCATCAACAGAGACGCAAGACCCTCCACCAGCAAAAAGATTATGACTCATTAAGGGCTCAGATGATGGTCAGCATTTTCAGCACTAAAGTATTTTTAAATGAAAGTTTATATATCATCTTCATAGACATAATGCTATCATACACTTAATAACTACCATAGAGGGTAAACATTACTTTTATATGTGTCTGGAAACCAGAAAGTTCCTATGATTACTGTATTGAAATATTCACTTCATTTTGGTGGTGTGGAACTGAACCTGCAAAATCTTTGAGGTATGTCTGTAAGTCATCCTCTCCATCACTGTCACTGACCATGGTGTCATGAACATACACTGGCTGTGTGTTTGCTCCAGGCCGGATATGGAGCATTGCAGGAGGCCTTGGGTGTGTGTAGGACGTATGGTCCAAATGAGGGCGCAAGTCTTGAGAGGGCTGATAAGCTGAGGGCCACGTGATGAGGAGAGAGCACGGGAGTTTCTATGCATTCAGAAGAGGGAGAAGTCCCCAGGGGCAGTGACACCAGGTGGGGCTTAGGTCAGGACTAGAAGGGAAGGCAGAGCTTAGCTTAACAATAACTAGAACCAGGAAATTCTACTAGTTAATCTAAACTAAAACAAAGACTTCAAGCAGTTCTCCCACCAAGTTATTGTAAGCTGTGTGAGTTGCTAATTTTGAAAGGTTCTTCTGAGTGGGTTAGTACCTAAAGCTCTACTGTGACAGATAACTCTGATACCTGGGACGGGTGAGTCAATCTTTAAAGTATCATGACTGTTTCAGACATGTGGTGAGAAGCCATTTGAATTTCTTTTACTGGAGGAGGGTCTAGTGCCCTATTTTACTTACAATGGTTCTTAGAAAGGGTAATGGAAGAAAAAAGATTAGGCAATACCATGAAGGTCAGATGCTGAATGACAGCTGAGTTTAAGCTTCTTTTTCTAAACTTCTAGCTTTCTAAAGTTTTTAGTACATTAATAAAACAACAAGAAAGGATTAAAGAAAGATTACGCTTGTGTTTGAGGTACAGTCAAACCACTGAAATGCATCCTTCAAAATATTTAACAGGTTTACCCAATCATTTTGAGCAAGCTTATAAAGCATTTTAATTTTTTTTCAAAGCAGAATGCCACATGTTGTCAAATTAAATGAAGGCAAATCTCTCAAAAATTTAAAAAGGATTTTGAAACAGGGAAATATATTAACTGAAGGATTTTCAAAGTAAGTGCTGCTCTTGACTTCTGGGAGTCGTAGAAAGTAAATGCAGCACCCACAACTCTTCTCTTGCGACTACAGTTAATTTCACAGGAATCCTGGGGCAGCTTTCACTAGCAGCGCATCAGCTCTGTGAGATTCGGCCCAAACCAGAGCCTGATTCCACCCGGGCTCCAGTGCCCTCACTTTCAGTGTAGGATTTCACATCACTAGGAAAGGCAACCAGACCTCAGCTACCCATTCAAATTTTGAATAAGTTAGCTGAGAATTTCATTTATTCTTTGACAATATTCCTTTTGTGTTTAGCACATCCTTGGTCCTAGGCTTTGGAGAGAGAATGGGAAATAAGACATCTAATCTGGTTTTAAGAATGCAAGGCAAATCAGGGCTCACTTTGCTCTGCCCAGGCATTCTGATCATAGCACCCCCATTTTTACTGAAACTCAGTCCTTTTCTTAGTTTCATCCCTGAACTCCCTATCCTCAGGGTCTAAGATCCCCTGGTTTCTTACATGTTTGTTAGGGCTTTCTTTCCTTAAGGATTTTGCTAGTGAATGTGATCATATACTTGGATCTTTAGGCCTGTGGCTGAGTCTTCATTTGGTATCTCACCAGCTCTGATTTCCCACCCATCTACGCTGTACTCTAATTGCTTGTATTCAGGCAAATTTGCATAACTTTTCCAGTCCCCTAATCATGTAAGTACATAATTTTCTGTATCAAATTCCTTTTTTGATATAGTTTTTGCACTAAACTTGAGCAAATGCCCAACTCCGATGGGAAAGTTGGGAAGGGGTCTGCTTTCTGCTTTGGATGAAGGCGGTGATATTAACTTTCAAACGAATTGGGATACTCAAATGAAAATGTCTTTATTGTCAACTGAATATACTTGGAGAAATGATGAGACATCAGAAGAAAATGAGACAACCAAATAAAAAAATGTAAATATAAAATCAAGGCAGGAATGGGCTTCCTGGAGATCTAAGAAATTAGATGAGAAACAGTATCAACAACAGTGACTGAGCCTTAGAGACAACCATGGTGATGGGGCTGAAAGCAAAACGTTCAGCAGAAGGTACAGGGAGAAAAAGCTGTCTGGAACCGGGATTTAACATATTCTAGGTTGGAATAGTCTATGTAAAGAACACTACTAACCCATTTCATTGATGGGTTATGTAACTATTTTGAATAACACTTTTAGTGGGATTTACTATAATACCGGTAAAAACATATTTCTTACATTTTTAAGTATTCATTTTAAAGTTACCCTCATTTCCTAGTTTGTATAGCTGAGGAAGGCATTTAAATTTTCCAAATAAGGAAATTACACATTCAAAATCATGCTTGGCGACTCCACTTATGAAAACTGCCTGCAACTGGCTTATTCAGATGTAGGGAAAATGCAGAGTTGTCTTCTGCTACCCAGAACTCCAAAGATAAGAAATAGATTTTTAGAGGAAAAAAAGGGTTAAAAGAAAATTTGTGTCTCAGCTTACAAATTTGAGATAGGGATTTGACAGAATTGGCTTCCCTTTAAAACATACAAGGCTTTGTTAATTTAGAATGCACCCAACAGGTGATTTTAAAATGCACCCATGCAAAACCACAGGTCCTTCAACTATCTTCAAGTCCTTATATTGCCAATTATGTGAAAGATCAGTTAAAATTATAATTCGCCTCAATAGAATTGTAAAATTTATATTGGGCTCATGGTTGCTTAGCAAAAATATGCAAGGAAAAAAAAAAGTCCTCCAGATTGTGAACTAAAGCTAATGGAAGAAAAAGTCCTCCACATTGCATCAATTTTCTCCCCATTCAGAGAAACCCCTGGAATAGTCAGTGATCCAATTAAATTAGAGGATGATTTTGAAACTCAGTTTATATTTTCCTTTTTAACACTGTATTTAAAATTAGAGGCATTTCACCATTATTTATGATCGGAAATAGATTTAACACACTTCCTTCCTCTGTGGGAATCAAAAATTATCTCAAAATGCTTTCCGAAGTTTAAAGGCACCAGAGCATTCACTTGTCTAATCACACCAGTCTGATTTCTAGCTAACAGGAAGCCAAAACAGCAGTGGAGCCAGCAGCACACAGGACACAAATCCACACCTTCAAACTCACCCAGTTAAATCGCTTTGAGAGCTCCCCAAGCTCCCACTCTTAGATGGTTTACTTTAATTTTAGTTACAATTTTTATAGGCTTTGTGGTCTGATTTCTTAGCCTGTTCCCACTCAGAAACATAAATTGGAAACCAAGAGGCTGGCTGACAGGAGTAGCCACTCACAGAAATGGACATGGGAGAAGGGATTTTAAAATAAAACCCCCCAAATCCCCCTATTCCCTTTATTAGCCCCTATGAGCATCATTGTTCAGGGCATGGAATAGTAAAGAGATGTTCTAATAAGGATACTGAAGCATCAAGAAAATATAAAACTAGGTTCACTTTAAGGAGAAATGGCAAAGTTTATATTTTAGAGAGACAACTATTGAGGATTGACTTTTTTTTTTTTTTGAGACAGAGTCTCAAGCTGTTGCCCTGGATAGAGTGTTGTGACATCACAGCAACCTCCAATTCCTGGGCTCAAGCAAGTCTCCTGCCTCCGCCTACATGGCTGGCGCCTTAGCCCGTTGAGCCACAGGCGCCGAGCCGAGGATTGACTTTAAAATTCTTCAAGGCATTTAAAAGAGATCGTCTTTTGGTAAAAACACACAGAACACCTAATTTCCTAATGCTTAATGAAGCATTACATTTCTATAATAATGTAAATTATCGTAAATCATTTGGAGATATGATTTTTCATAAAGCTATAACCCTGTATGCCTGATTAAAGTATCAAAGAAATTAGCAATTTAATAAAAGATACTTTGATGCTACTATTTTCTAAGTACTTCAGTGATTTTCACACATCCCCTCTCTTGAGTTCAGAATGTGAACTTTTTCAAAGTGATGAAGCCAGAACACAACATTATGCACTTCAAGCCTTTTAACTGCCACTGGTCTTTAGGAATCCAGACTCCCAAAGGCACTGGCAGTTAAAATTTCTGGGAGCTGTCACTAAAGCCATCTACCACTTAAATAAAAAGTAGGAGGATATTTGGGGGGTCCCAAATGGTCTTTTAATTCTTAATAATATTTTCTATGGTCAAAGATGAGAGAATGTAAATATGGCTCCGATGAAGCCATGATTTGTATAAAACCTGAACCCCCAAACAGGGGAAAGTCTGGTACGGGAAAAAAAAAATTCCATGACTTTGAAGCATAATATATAATCTATCTGCAGTTCAGCACTGGATACATATGTGTACATGTATACATACATATATTCTTATACATAAAAGTCACTTTAAATTCTTTAAGCTATAAGTATAGTGCACGTATTCATATTATGTGAATATATGGTAAATATTAAAGAGATATGAAATTAAATATTTTATGAATGAATGAGAAGGAAGGATTTTCTATTCCAATCATCTAAGAAGCTGAGTAAACTTTCTTGATGTATGTGCTAAAGGTTAACACTTAGCAAAGTGTGCAATTAAGACCAAAAGCTAAATTATAGCAACCACACCATGGGTCAAGCCCATCAATGTCAGGTACCTGCTACCATGTTGGACACAAAATTATCTTTGCACTTTCATTCTTTGAAATAATCTGTCAGGCATTTCATATAGTCCTTTCATCAAGGAGTCAGGCAGGAGAAAAGGGAAAGGAAAAAGGGAGTTTCCAAAGGTTACTAGGTAAAAATCTCTCCACGTGGTCAATATCGGCTCGAACCTAAAAAGGATCTAGTCAAATGATTTCCTCCTACAGTCAATTTCCATATGATTCTTTAGAAATAGTGTCATTTTTTGGGCATATGTAGAGAACATTTTAAAAATACTTTATGCCCCGGCTCGGCGCCTGTGGCTCAACGGGCTAAGGCTCCAGCCATGTACACTGAGCTGGTGGGTTCGAATCCAGCCCGGGCCCGCCAAACAACAATGACGGCTGCAACCAAAAAATGGCCAGGCATTGTGGCGGGCGTCTGTAGTCCCAGCTACTTGGGAGGCGGAGGCAAGAGACTCGCTTGAACCCAGGAATTGGAGGTTGCTATGAGCTGTGATGCCACAGCACTCTATCCAGGGTGACAGCTTGAGGCTCTGTCTCAAAAAAAAACAAAAAAACTTTATGCCCCCAACTATAGCCCCTATTACAGACAGAAAGGGCAGGAATGCTGGAGCGTATGTCCCATAGATCAAATGGGCATCCAAAAAAATGTGTTTATATCCTGGTGAAGGATATAAAAACATGGCACCCCCAAAATATGCCACTCTAGCATATTGATTATTATGAGTTAAAGGCACTTGAAAAACAGCAGATACATGAAGATCATGCTGACCTTCCTTCTGTTTCTTAAAAGGAGGAGATAATTTCTATGTGCAAGATGTCTTCATTATACCAACCAGAAGGAAAATATTCTTACCATGCAGGGCAGGAAGCTGAGGCCAAGGGAAATCTCCACAAACCAACCTTGTCACACTAACTCTCATCCTCCTTGTCATCTCTCTACCCAATTACAGCCCAAGCCCATTTGCCTTGTCACTACTCTTTGTCCAAAACAGTATATAAGCATTCATCTCAAATTGTGTCTTAGGGTTTCCATTTCTTTAATGAAGACTCTTACAAGAAGCTGAGACAGCAGGACTGCTTGAGCCCAGGAATTTGAGGTTGCTGTGAACTAGGCTGAGGAGGCCATTGCACTCTAGCCCAAGTGACAGGGTAAGATTCTGTCTAAAAAAAAAAAGGAGAGGTAAAATTTTGCCTCCCCTAAAATGCATATGGTAAAATTTTGACATTTGGTTAGGAGTATAGTTCAACACACCAAAGCTCAAATTGTGTATCTATTAATACTAGTTTTTGTGGCCCAGGGCAAGTTATGAAACCTTTCAGAGGTTCAGTTCCCTTGTTGCAGGTTAGAGATAATGATATTTACCAGGCAAGATGGTCGTGATGTTTAAATGAGCCCAGATATGCACTTAACAACATAATGGACATTCAGCTTGGATACCATGGTGGCTCACGCTTTCTCATTCTATTTCTAAGAAGTTTGTTCAAGACCATTCTCATCTTTTGTAGGAAGGACTCAAGCTTGGTGCAATCCAGTTGCCCCTTCAGATAACTTGCACAGTTTTATCCAGCATTTAGCATGCTTCCACTAGCAATTAATATTTTAGGGGAATATGTGGTTTAGTTCTTTCTTGCATATTCTAAGAATTAAATAGCTAAATTCTTTCCCCCTTCATTTCCTCTCTTTCTCTTTTCCCCATACTTCCAAAACATTTATTTGGCTCTTAGTAAGTTCCAGATACATTGCTATTTATTTCCACTTACATATAAATGCAGTATAGTATTTTTGCAAATTAGTGACTGACTTAGCTGAATTCTAATTTACACATGCACACACACAACCAATTGAGTCATATAATTTAAAGCAATTTTTTTTTCTTCTTGCATGGTTATTTGGTCTGAGTTCCAAAAAGGTAATCTTACTTGAATAAGACAAATATTTGAAAATATTATTAAATGCTTAATACCAAACGTTAACCAGGCACAGATGTACAATCTGGACATCTTCCATGTGGAACCATCTTCATACAAAAGGCATTTATTTAATCTGGACTATGGTCAACAGAATATTTCTCAAGGCACAGAAATATACCAGTAAGTAGTGGGGTTTTCTAATTTAAATCCTTTACTACAGAGTGAAATTTTTATGGATTTTTAGAAATGACATACTTCTTTCTTTGCTAGAGGGAGACGAAAGATGAAGTCACAGAAGTAGCAATGATAAAATTACCTTTCAGTAGGCTTCTTCCATTGAAGCTAGCATTAAAAATGATTAAAAGGTGGATAAGAACAACCTCAAAAATCAGCTGGTCTTAAAAACCAATAAAACCAAGTTATAAAAAAAAACAAGGTATAATAAAAGGCTGCTATTTGTTTACAAATTAAAATCCCAGAATAAACATACAAATTAAAGGAAAACAAGTACATAGAATTTTTTAGAAAATCCTCTCTTAAACCATCTAAAACTACCACCATAGCAGGAAGTAATTAGTTGATTCTTTCGCTCTCAGTCTGGCCCTCGGCTTCTCCATTGCTAGCAGCTGGTTTTCAACTTTCTCTGGTTTGCTGTATCCGTTCATCTACTTCCCAGCTTTGAAAGTTTGTTGGATTTTCTCCCTGCTTGGTCTCTTCTCTTGGTCCTAGTAGGTTGATGTGTCTATACTCCTTTAATATCATTTTACTGGTGCCATCAAGAGAGGGTGGAGATGACGTCTTGTGTTCAGCATACTACTTGGACGTGAATCAAGATTTGGGTCTTGTTAAGGAGTAAATGCTTGTGTCCTTGCAAAATTCATGTGTGGAAGATCTAACCTCCCAGCGTGACGGTATTTGGAGGTGGGAGGTAATAGGGTTAGATGAGGTCATGAGGGTGGGGCTCTCATCACAGGATCATAGGGAGAGACACCATAGGGTCATGGAGATACTGATGAGAAGAGACACCAGGGAGCTTGCTGGTGCTCTCTCCCATGTGAGCACACATTGCAAAGTCAACTGTCTACAAGCCAGGGACAGAGCCATTATCTGGTCCCTTGATCTCAGACTTCCTGCTCCCAGAACTGTGAGCAATAAATTTCTGTTGTTTAAGACCTCCAGCCAGCCCTAGGCTGTGGTACTTTGTTACAGCAGCCCAAACTAATACAGGTTTGTGTCTTTAACCATATCTTTACAGAAATGAATACTTGACTATGGATAAAAAGTTTTGAACTGTATTCATTGCCAAGGTGCCCACAAGTGGAATACTATGGAACAACACACCCACGAAATGACTAACTCAGGTGAGCCTGTTCATTGGGCACTAACGATTACACACTTGTGTTTCATTCTTCAAACAGTTTTGTGTCATAGGAAAGTAATTAAATAATTTTTTTAAAGAAAATAAACAGAAACAGATGTTATTACTGCCTTTAGTGACATAGACCCTTGGAAAGGCCATTTATTGGGGAATGGTCTTAGAAGCTGTGCTCTGCAGTTCTTCCAAGAAGACTGCTACAGCATGGCCCAGCATCAGTAAGAGTTCCTAGTAGGATGCTTCTGGTTCAAGTGTTGAAGGGAAGGAGACATAGATAGATTTTGCAGCACTGCTCATAAACCAGCTCTCAGTGGTTCAATACTTCCAAACCCCACGGATTCTTTTGACAAGGATCTTAGCTCAGCTTTTTGGACACTTGGAACATTCTGTCTCCTTCGATCATTTGCATGTGGTAGGACCTATCCTCCTCCTGGTTACAATGGCTCCCTGACTCCTCTGAGACTTGGGCCATATGACCTCAGAGGCAAGGGCTTCATCTTCAAACTAGCAATCTGAAGCAGTGCCCCTCAGAACTGCCTGTGTCTCTAGTCCCTGCCTCACACCACACACTGCCATGAGGCCCTGAATTCGAGTGACTTCCTCCCTAGCATGGGACACAGGTAATGACAGGGATGTGATGGGAACCTCCAGTGCTAGCAGCAACAGGTACGAACAATTCATAATCATTTTCTAGATTTCAATTTGTTATTCTTTTATCTTTTTTAGAGGAATCGCTATGGACATTTGCATTCTTGTCAAAATTTCAGGGATTCAAAACACCTATCATCGCTCCCCCACCTCAAATCAGCAATAATGAAAAATATTTGCTAATTGGGTGGAGGATATGAATGACATTCATTTTCCCTCATCAGAGCTGGCTGTAGGATCTAAATTTAAGTGGCCTTCCTGTTCTCATTTTAAGATACACACATCCATTATAAGGCTTTAAATGTTTAATGCTTTGCACCTGGGCAAGAACGGACATGCTGTTAAGCTTCTTATTCTTCTTCTTATGCTTCCTTTGTATCCGTATGACAACCCCATTCAACCCTCACTATTCTTCCAAGTGTAAGAGTATACAGACTGGATTCCCTTAAAACCTTTAACATGTTCCCCCTACCAAATCTGATCCTAGGGAGCTGTAATCTCCCCACACAGATACGAGAAAGGCAATGAGATTCTTTCCCAAATCATTACCCACACCTAAGAGCTGGATACAGCATCCAAACTACTCGTTCTTTCACTTCTTTTTTTTTTTTTTTGACCTTTTTCTAATAGTTCTGGGAGCCACATTCCTTGGCAAGTTTGCTACGTTCCTGATCTTTCTTTATGTCACTTCCAAAGTCATCTTATGAACACTTCCTGAGACACCTACTCCCTGGTTTCTGCAAAGTCTAGTTAAACAAAATGAAACAAATTAAAAAATATCCAATATATGCTGTCGTCTGATGAATTTTTGAGGCACTATGCAAACTCACAGATAGCAACCCTTGTGAATTTTTAAATGGACTAAAGACAATGACTAAGGCCGTCAGTCTGACGCCGAAAGTATGAGGCTAGACTGGATATGGGGTCGTTCCCTAAAATCACACCACATACTTTCTGGGGAATGGTTCCTAACAGTATCTTCCAACTTCCAAGAGTTGAATTCTCCTTTAAGATTAAAAAACACCACACACACACAAGATTTTAAGTATTTAAAATTAGAGAGATCAATTGCTTCTCAGCCTTTGGCTAAGATCAAGTATAGTATCTGTTCTTATCAGCTTAATAGAAGTAGAGAGGTTCGTACAATGAAGCCCCATTCATGCATTCCTCCACTTTCAACAACTGTCACTAAAATTCTTCAAAGTTAGATAAACAAGTTCGCATAGCTCTCTAGCAGGAAAGTCCTATATTGGGTGTGACAACAGATCAATATCTTGACATTATCAGGATTGATAACCTGCGAGCACCCTGCTGATGAGCACACGTATTTTTAAAGCCTCACTTTAAGGGCAATTACACAAACTCTTCTGACACCAGTTGTGGAGGAAGCTCAGCACATCCCTTCCTTTGGGAGAGTTCAACCTCACTTAATTATAGACAAAAAATGAATATGGATTTGGGCTTTAATCAGCAGGTTATGCAATCCTAATTTAAAATAACTTTGGAAAACACAAGGATACCTGAGATGTAACACATCAAGTCCTTACATACTATAACTCTAAAAAGTGGGTTTTGTAAAACCTGATTTTAATCCTCATTGGATTGTCTACCATTTGGAAAGTGCTGGCAAGTATTCCATCTCCGAGGATGATCCTTACTGCAGAGTAGTGGCTGTCTGGCTCAGGAATAGTGGCTTTGCTGTCTCTAGCAAATGCAAAGTCATATCATAAACACGGGTATGTCACAATCGTACCTATAATATTTCATACAAGACTGTGTGTTCACATGCACACATCCGTACTTATATAGGCATGGTTGTATCTATAAAGCCCAGAGTAGTCCTGAACGCCATGTTGCATGATATACATTCTGAATCCAACGATCTCTCTCTCTGGGCTTCCCTTACAGATTCACAGTGAAATATCATTCATGCGATCATTTCACATACAGCCCTGCTGTCCACGCATACTGCCGCAGCCCTGGGGAGGCCCTTTCTGGATTGGAAGAGGTTACTGATGTGTCTTCCTGGGGCCAGCCTCGCCTGTTCCCACCTAGTTTTCTTACCACTGCCACAGCTACTTGTTAGAAACGGTGTTAGATAAAATTTAGTACAAAATCATCCTGTGAAAGAGACACTATCATTCCCATTTTGCAGATGGGGAAACTGAGGCACAAAGAAATGAAATAACTTTCTCAAGGTCACCCAGCTATTTAAGTGGCAAAACTGGGAGCTGAACAAGGTAGTTTGGCTCTGGAGTCCATGCCCCTAACCACTCTGCAATACTGTCCCCTCATTATACCTCCCTCTCAGGGCCCACACCCCCAATTCACCCAGCATTTTAGGGCTTCCTTCAGGGCACACTGTGGTTCTTTGCTGGCACTACTTTCCCTATCTAGAAAACACATTGCTCTTGAGCTACTGAAAATTCTTTCTGCAGACTGCTCACAGCCTAAGTTAACATCACTGTCTTCCCAGGCTGGGTGCCGATGCCTCATTCATACTCTTCTCTGGTTCAGCCCCGTGTGGCTGTCGGTTGCACACCTGTCTGCATACCCTGTGGCTGTATGTTCTTTAGGGGAGGGAGTCAGGCTTGTTCTTTATCACCTGCAGCACTGGCAGAGAGAGCTCTCAATCAGCTGTCACTGAACTGAATCATAAAAATGTGAAGAAATGCGGTGGCATCACATACCACAATGCTGGGTAAAAGATTTCCCTCAAAGAGGCAAACACATACTCTAAAATGACGACAACAACGAGGACTATACTGAGTCCTTACAGACAATGCCTTGATTTTCTGCATACCCCCTGCTTTCCCCACAAATGGGCTGGGGCAGAAAGGAGAGGAAGGATGATATGCCCTCTGCAGCCAGTGCCATCCTCACTCTGCAGAATGACATACAAGGAATGAACAGAGCAGTCTGTGGAAGAAGCAAGGAGGTCTTGCACTCAATGGATAAGACGGAGGAGAGAGAAAACCAGCCTTCTAGCAGCCAGCAATGTACTTCAACAGTCAGACGTCCTGTACTCTGCACTTGACTCCTTTTCCTACTAACTCTTCATGCCAAGTTCTATCTCTACAGTGTGGGTTTGGATGTCACAGCAGGGCACCTCACACAACCCAACTAATAATTGCTGGGTCTTCTCTTTTCATAGTTGGTTGAAATGGAATGTGTTTTTCTGGAAGGAAAGGAGGGAAGGATAGAAAGAGGGACTGAGGGACGAAAGGAGAGGGGGGAAGAAGGAAGTTAGTGGAATAGACTGTAGATCAGGAGGGAAGCTCTTTATTACAATGCATTTCTGCATTTACCTTTTATACATGGTAATAATGAATAAAGGATATGGAAACCGTTGAGACACTAGCCAAGGCAAGCTCTTTCTCCATGGGTAAGAGGAGGTCCCAGGAGTGGCCATTCCAGAATGAAGACTAAACAGGAGGTAAGGCCAGAGATGGGCCAGCTGCCCATGGGCCTCTCTGCCAAGTATGTCACCAGCAGGTTGATCTCATGCTATGGGTAGGGTGCATGTATAGGAAGCAATTCCATAATCAAATAGAGGTGGGTTTGACTTGGGTGCTTCTATTCAAAGAAAAGCCTTTGGCACACTTCCCACTCAGACTTTTTCTCTACAAGTTTGGATTCCTTGGATATGGCACAGGGAATAGTAAGTGGGAAAAAGAAGAATATGTGTCAGCTTTTTATGGCAACATCTGTTCTGCTGGAAGTCTTCCCAGAGCCGAAGAGAGGTGTTTGAGGTCCAAGGGGCTAAAGCTTTAGAAGAAACATTTAACACCAGGACTTTCTCAGGCCTTCCACTCCGGGAGGGACCTGCTGGGGCACGCAGCTGCTCCCAGACAGCCAGCACGTGCGAAGGTCTGAATCTGCTCTTCTGTAGGAAGCAGAGATGAACCCAAGTCTGGGATGTGAGTTCTGGTTGCAGGGCTGGGAGACTCACTGACTCTTCCTCAGTGTGTGCTGGGCTATAGGGACCCTGAGAGGCCTCCATGAGGGGATATGTTCTCAACATTGCCCCCATATCACACAGCGTGTGGCCTTCCTCTAATTGGGGAAAATTCACTTTCCCACAAAAAAATCCAATACATGTAGGATGATATGGTAGCCCTCCAGTGAAATGACAAAAGGAACCAAATGATCAAGAAATTGCTAACCTTGCCAGGTGCAGTGGCTCATGCCTATAACCCTAGCACTTTGAGAGGCTAAATAAGGAGGGTCTCTTGGGATCAGGAGTTCAAGACCAACCAGGATAATACAGTGAGACCTTGTCTTTATAAAAAGTTAAAAAGAAAAATTAACCAGGCATGGTAGAGTGTATCTATAGTCCCAGGATGCTACTGGGAGGCTGAGGCAGGAGGATTGCTTGAGTCCAGGAGTTTAAGGCTGCAGTGAACTATGATCACAACACTGCACTCCAGCCTGGGTAACATGGTGGGGGGGAAGGGAAGGAAAGGGAAGACATTGATAAGCATTATAAATGAAAAATCTCAAGTTAATTCTGAAGCAAAATGATGTTTTCCAACAAGTGTTAGATAAGTTTAAATTAATGGATTTTCATAAATATATTACATGATGCTTGTCTCTGGGTATTTCTCTGGAAGGGAAGTATTTCTTACCATGCACAAGGATTAATCTGCTATCTTATACCATACGAAAAATATGCTTGGAGGCCGGGCATGGTGATTCATGCCTGTAATCCTAGCATTCTGGTAGGCTGAGGCGGGTGGATTGCTTGAGTTTAAGCACGAGTTTGAGACCAGCCTGAACAGAAACAAGACCCTGTCTCTACTAAAAAATGGAAAAGACTCTGTCTCATAAAAAGACAAAAAGAAAATAAAAAGTTAAAAAAAAATTCTTTTTTTTACTTTGTTCCTTTTGAGTTAGGAAAAAAAGGAAGGCTGACAGGGGAAGACAGAGAGAGGAGGTTTTCTGAAAACCCTCCCATGAGGGGAGAATAAATATTTATTCAGAGTTTATTATGTGTTCAGTGCTTTTGACTCTTAAATACTCTCCCTCCTATTTAGGATTATAAACACTACAGTTCCCATTTTACAGATGAGGCAACTGAGATTCACAGCATTGCAGAAATAGTCCCCAAAGCAAGTGCATGGCTGGACAGACTTGCAAACCCATATGGGCCTAGCACCAGCATCTGGGCTCTTTCCCTAGCCATGCTGTCCTCATAGGACAAGCATCACAGCCATGAACACAGGGAGTTGAAAAAAGATATTATTTAATAAGCCACCAGCACTGGGATAACACTGCTTCTGTGAGGCCAAGGCAGCTCTGGCCTGTCCAAGGACGTGAAGGGAGCCGGAGTACCCCATCACGACTAGGGAGCAAGCGTCCTTCCTCACACACAGCCACAAAAGCCTAGGCACTTCCGAGCAGGAACAACGGAGGAAGCAGAAAACCTACGAATACATTCAGCTCACTTTCCTTTTCCTTTTTAGAAAAGTTTAGAATATTTCTCTGAAGTTTTAATTCATTGATATTAACAGTCTGAATGTTGAATTTCTTGTTCGATTCTATTGGTACAGTACTGAGGACTATAGATTGGTTTAAGGAGGAGAGTAATATGAGATTCCATAATACATGCAGCATGAATATTTAAAATTATCCTCCTGCTTGTAAAAATCAAGAGTTGAGTGGAGAGGCTCTGGTTGCCTTGATTTATTTGAGACATCTGTTGAGTGCTTAGCACATGCACAGCTCTGTGTTAGGTGGGATAAAAATGTAGAAGAGGAGGTGGCTAAGAAAGGAGATTACAATTGCTGGGGGATGACAGATGGATTATAGTGCTACTATCTCTGATGAACATAATGGAGAAAGAAAGGGATATGATCTGTGTGGGCTAAAATTACAAGGTGAATGACTGCAAATTATGTTACGTGCCATTTTAGAAGCCTCAGTCAGTGGGATTTAAAATATGCACACATTCACATATATCCCGTCTTCTCCACCAAAGATCCCATTTTTGCGAAACTTTCAAGGTATACTAACTAGTTAGAAAACAGGTGCCAAATAAAAATTTGTTTGATGGAATCAAGCAGGTCAGATGGTGACTGGAATTCAAATTTAGCCCTTTAAGAGCTAATTTGATATTTACTGCCTTGTAATAACAGTCCTCTGAGATTATTCACAGACATCCATTTTCGAAACAAATCCAATGACATCAGAAAAGACTGAGTTTCAGCTAATTTTTTTTCTATTTTTTAGTAGAGATGGGGGTCTTGTTCTTGCTGAAGCTGCTCTCAAACCCCTGAGCTCAAGCAATCCACCTGCCTCAGCCTCTCAGAGTGCTAAGATTACAGGCATAAGCCACATACACTGGCCAACAACCAGTGACCTTTAATTTAAAGGGAAATCCGAGAGACTGGGGACAAGTGGCCGATTTCTACAGAGAAACGTTAGTGGCTCCAAATCAATATGGTGGCTGACTTCCTCCCATGGGACACCTTGTCCTTGGCACTTCCAGGCTTCAAGGTTCTGCAGATCTAAGGCTCAGTCTGAGCAACTGAGCTAGCATAGACCTCGCTCAGGTTTTAAACAAACCAAGAGGTTACTGAGTACCTCGCTTTAATGGGCCAGCCTTGATACTTTTAAAAGTATCACGTTTAGGCCAGGCGCAGCGGCTCACGCCAATAATCCTAGCACTCTGGGAGGCCAAGGTGGTCGGACTGCTTCAGCTCATGAGATCAAGACCAGCCTGGGCAAGAGGGAGACCATGTCTCTGCTAAAAAAAAAAAAAATAGCTGGGCACTGTGGTGGGTACCTGTAGTCCCACCATGGGAGCCTTCGAAAGCTGGGGCAAGAGGATCACTTGAGCCTGGGAATTTGAGGTTGCTGTGAGCTATGATGTCATTGCACTCTACCCAGGGAGACAGAGTAAGACTCTATCTCAAAAAAACAAAAAAAAAGTATCAAAAGTATCATGTTCAGAGATAAAAACTTACCTCCTACCAGCAGTGTCACTAGGGACAAGCAATTTAATCTTTACCTCAATTTCTTCATCTGGCAATGGGGAAAATAATGTTATTATTTATTTCATAGGGGGGCATTGTGAGAATGAAATGAGATAATCCAAATAGAAGGCTTAAAAGTTGATCATTATCATTAGTCTCTCCTCAGAAGTTATAATTTTTCCATTTAGTCATTAAACTTTCACTATTTTAACTTCTTTAAATAATAAAACATTATTCACTTACGAAAAATATATACAGGGCATAAATGTATTCCTTATTAAAAAGAGCACACCTCTGTAGCTACCACCTGGAAATAGGAAACAAAACCTTGCCAAAAAAGAAAAAAAAAGAACTTTGCCAACTCCTCAAAGACCCTTCTGTGGCCCTTCTCCATGTCAATTTCCTCTATTTTCCCTAAAAGCAAATACTGTTCTATCTTCTAAAATACTTTAGTCTTCTTCCAAGGAGGCCTTGAATGACTTAATGCATGCTAAGTGCGCAATAATAGTTGGCTATTTTTTTAAGACAATAAAAGGAACACTCAAAGCAGTTTTCCACTTTGCCACATGACATTGCTCTCATTTTATAATTGCACTTACCTATAACACTTCTCACTGTTAGCCTGTCTCAGGGCAGAAGCAGCTGGCATTTATCACCCTGCATATAACAGTGGGACTTCACAGAAGGCTGGATTTGTAAAGCTGGCTACTATTAATCAAGTGCACAGTCCCCCAATTTCAGTCCAGTCAACTGCTCATCATTAGCCTCTTTAACAGTATCCATGCGGGACCAGTGGACAGGGGCAGTGGCTCACGTCTGTAATCCTAGCACTCAGGGAGGTCGAGGCAGGTGGATCGCTTGAGCTCAGGAGTTCGAGATCTGCTTGAGCCAGAGTGAGATCCTGAGCTCTACTAAAAATAGAAAAACTATCTGGGTATTGTGGCAGGTGCCTGTAGTCCCAGCTACTTGGGAGGCTGAGGTGCTGAGGCAAGAAGACCACTTAAGCCCAAGAGTTTGAGGTTGCTGTGAGCTGTGATGCCATGGCACTCTACTCAGGGTGACAGAGTGAGACTGTCTCAAAAAAAAAAAATAGTATCCATGAGGATCTGGAGCCTTAAGGATTGCATTTTGCTGATTAGATTCATCCAGAACTTTTATGGAAAAACCGGGTAATTCCAGCACCATATTGGAAGAAGAAAAGTGGAGAACTAGTGCATCAAGAAGAAAATTTGCAACACATAAACCATCCAGGGCCCCCTGAACACACAGTGGTGGACCAGCACAGCATTATTCATCCAAAGCAGAAGCAGATCCATAACTGGGTCGAGAAATTACTATGCACCTGCTGTTTTGTCAGAAGAAATGGATTCTTATCCTTTAGGCCTAGCTCTGAATTCAGGGGGAGGTGTGGCAGATAGTTCTCTGTGAGTGTCCCTTCTCAAGCATGCGGTGCTCATCCACATGTTTCCATTATCTTCCATTTATTCTCAGCCCAAGTCCCAGTGCACTGGAAAATGTGAGGACTTAAAGCAGTGGAGATGGGAGCCCCACTATCCACAGCGGCAAGCTCAGTAACTTAATATACCTTGTCAGTGGCTTTTCTCCCTCTCTGACTTTGCCTCACTCCTGTTGCCTAAGATTACCTCTCAAATAAACTACCTGCACACAAACCCTTGTCTCAGGTTCTGCTTTCAGCATAGTGCAAACTAAGACATGGGTAGAAGGGAGAAGAAGGTATAGCATCAAAAGACATCCCTTTGGGAGGCAGAATCAAGAATGGCTAGATTGATGCCTGATGGGGGGAAGGGAGGGGTCAGAGGGGGAGAGAAGAGGGGGAGAAAAGAAGGGGAGAGTAGAGAGAGAGGGAAAGAAGGAAGGAGAGAAGAGAGAGAGAAGGAGAGGAAGAGAGGGAGAAAAAGAAGAGAGAGAGAGAGAGGGAGGGAGAAAAGGAAAGGGGGGAAAGAGAGGGGGTGAGATGGGAGAGAGAAGAGAGAGAGTGAGAGGAGAGAAAGAGGAGAAGGGAGAGGAAGAGAGAGAGAAAAAAAGAGAGAGAGAGAAGGAGGGAGAAAAGAAGGGAGAGGGAGAGAGAGGGGAAGAAAAGAAGAGAGAGAGGGGAAAAGAGAGGGACAGAGATGGATACATGGGGATGAGGAGTGGTTCGCCCCTTTTAACCATATGTGTAGCCTTAGGGAAGCCACTTAATGTTGAGTTGGACTACAGTAGAATAAGGAAAAGGCATACAAGTCTTCAACCAACTAATTCTCTAGCAATTTAAAAACAATTCTGGGCTCAGCCTGTTCTGAGTCATTATAGCGTTTAACTCTACGGACTGAAAGGGAAACATGCAGTTCTGTTACCCATAAAATAAGGGCATTGACCCTAACTTGGAAGAAGTTTAAGCTATTTTAAGGTTCTGGCCCTGGAATTAGCGTAGTTTGAATTCCAGCTTTATCTTTTCATCTTTTTATCTTCCCTAGGTGATAAACCATCACCTATGGTTTATTTTTTAAAATCTCTTTAAGACTCAATTTTCTTATATGTAAAATAGGTTTACAACTAGCTCCTTCCTCTTAAGAGTAGCTTTGAAGTTTCCATGAGAATATGTGCGCTTCATTTAGCACTGTGTCTGGGATACAGTGACTGTGTAATAATGTCCATGTAACTTGCTATTATTATGATGATGGTCTATAGCTTTTAGAGCCAGATAATTCTCTTTTGGATATGGGGGTCTCCCATGTGTTAGAGACTATTTAGTAGCGTCCTTAGCTTCTATCAAATAACCCTACTGCTACATCTGTGACAATCAGTAGTATCTCTAGACATTGCCAAATATCCCCCCCAGACCAATAATGAGCAGCAAGATTGAATCAGTAATGAAAAGTCTCCTACTCCCTCCAAAAAAATCCCAGGACTAGACAGATTTACAGCCAAATTCTACCAGACATACAAAGGGAACTAGTGCCAATCCTATTGAAACCTTTCCAAAAGATTGAGAAGGAGGAGGAAATTCTCTGTAACTCATTCTACAAAGTCAATACCACCCTGCTACCAAAGCCAGGAAAGGATGCAACAAAAAAGAAAACTATAGCACAATATATCTGAAGAACACAAATATAAAAATCCTTAATAAAATACTAACAAGTCAAATCCAATAGCACATCACAAGGACAATTCAGTATGTTCAAGAAGGTTTCATCCTAGGGATGCAAAGATGGTTCAAAATATACAAATCAATAAATGTGATTCACTACATGAACATAATTTTAAAAAAAAACTATATGATCATCTTCTTTTTTTTTTGCAGTTTTTGGCCAGGGCTAGGTTTGAACCCACTACTTCTGGCATATGGGGTCGGCGCCCTACTCCTTTGAGCCACAGGTGCCACCCTATATGATTATCTTAATAGACGCAGAAAAAGCATTTGATAAAATCCAGTATCCTCTCATGATAAAAACTGTCAACAAACTAGGCATGGAAGGAACATACCACATAATAATAAAAGTCACAAATAACAAACCCATAACCAACATCATACTAGATTGGTAAAAGTTGAAAGCATTTCCCTCAGAATTCAACAAGGATGCCCACTTTGACCACTTCTATTCAACATGGTACTGGAAGTCTTAGCCAGAGCAATCAGGCAAGAGAAAGAAGTAAAGAGAATTCAAATGGGAGAAGAGGAAGTCAGATTATCTGTGTTTGCTGATGATAGGACCTTACACCTAGAAAACCCCAAGGCTTCCTCCAAGAGACTCCTAGTTTGAATATAAATTTAGCAAACTTTTGGTTTATAAATATCAATGTATAAAAATCAATAGAATTTCTATGTACTAGCAAGGACCAAGCTGAGAACCAAAGCAAGAACTCAATCCAATTTACAATAGCTGCAATTTAAAAAAAGCCAGGAATAAATTTAACAAGGAGGTAAAAGATCTCTAGAAAGAGAACAACTACAAATCACTGATGAAAGAAATCATAGATCACATAAACAAATGGAAAAACATCCATCCTCAAGGACTGGAAGAACCAATAATGCTAAAATGACTATATACTGAAAGAAATCTACAAATTCAACGAAACTACTCTCAACATACTAACATCATTTTTCAAAGAAATAAAAAAAAAAGTCTAAAACTCATATGGAATCAGAAAGGATCCCCAATAACCAAAGAAACCCTTAGTAAAACTGAAGTGATCACATTACCTGACTTCAAATTATACTACAAGGTTACAGTAACCAAAACAGCATGATAGAAGCATAAAAGTAGACACATAGATCAAAAGAACAAAATGGAGAAATCAGAAATAAAACCATATACCTCCAGCCAACTGATCTTCAAGAAAGCAGGAAAAAACATATGTTGGGGAAAGCATGAACTATTCCATACATGTTTCTGAGAATATTGGATAGCCTTTGTAGAAGACTGAAACCAGATCCCAATCTCTCACCCTGTATAAAAATTAACTTGAGATGAATTATTAAAGACTTAAATCCAAGACCTAAAACAATAAAAATCCTAGAAGAAAAATTAGGAAAAAATCATTTGGACATTGGCATAAGCCACGAATTTATGACTAAGATCCCCAAAGAAAATGCAATAAAAACAAAAATAGACAAATGTGACTTAAACTAAAAAGCTTCTGCATTGGAAAAGAAACAATAAAAAGAGTAAATAGACAACATACACAATGAGAGAAAATATTCACAAACTACATGTCTGACAAAGGACTAATCCTCGTATCTAGAATCCACAAGGAATTCAATTCAGCAAGAAAAAAGCAAACATCCCCATTAAACAGTGAGTAAGTGACATGAATAAGCATTTTTCTAAAGAAGACATACCCATAGTAAACAAATATGAAAAAATGTTCACTATCACTGGATCACTGGGGAAATGCAAATTACAACCAGAATGAGACACCATCTTACCCCAATTAGAATGGCCATTAATTGGAAGTCAAAAAACAATAGATATTGGCACAGATACAGTGGAAATGGAACACCTGTACATTGTTGAGGAGAATGTAAGTAAGTACAGCGTCTATGGAGATACTATGGAGATTTCTCAAAGAACTAATAGCAGCTCAACCATTTCATCCTTCATTCTCACACTGGATATCTACCCAGAGGAAAATAAATTATATAAAAAAGATACTTGCACTTGTATGCTTATCACAGCAAAATTCACAGTCCTTAAGATACGGAAGCAACCTAAGTACCCATTTAACTGAGGAGTGTATAGAGAAAACGTGATATATATACATACATACACACACAGCATGGAGTACTACTCAACAATAAGAAAGAATGATTGTCTTCTGCAGCAACTTGAATGGAGCTGGAGACCATTATCCCAAGTGAAATAACTCGGGAACAGAAAAATAAATGCTGCATGTTCTCACTTATAAGTGGGAGCTAAACTGTGGTCCCACAAGGACACACAGAGTGGTAAAATGAACACTGGAGATGCACAAAGGGGGAGGGTGGGTGTAAGAAAGGGATAAAATATTACCGATGGGTACAACGTGTATTACTTGGGTGATGGCGATACCAAAAGCCTAGATTTAAGCACTATATAATATTTACATGTAAAAGAATTCAACCTGTACCCGCTACATCTATTAAAAATTTAAAAAAATGAGAATTCCACTATATATTGGATAAGGCTTAAAATGTAAACAGAAAGAATACCACCCCCACCCAAAAAAAACCTCTATAGGAACAGCAGAATTTCAGTTTCCAGACACGATACAGTAGCCAGATTTGATCTTTAACTGCTAAAAACTGGGAATTTGGATAATACTTAGAAAACAACTCTTTCCAGGAAGTTCAGGCACACACAACAGGACTGTGATCTACGAGAAAAGGAAAATAAAGGATGTGGGCAGTTAAGATCTCCCTGGTTCTCTGTCTGGAGACACTTTCCAGTCTGTGGTAAAGGGACAGGAATATCAAAGAGCTTAGCAGTGCTATTGAGTTGAAGAGCTGGAGACTGTGGTTCACAGGAAGACTGGGACAACTCAAATATGAGAAGAACAGTACTAGAGAGAAGAGAGTTGCACAGAGTAAGGGCTTCAGAAGCCCTCTTGAGTTTTTGGCTGGAGCACATCACAACCTCTTGGGGAAGGGACAACTATCAGAATGTTGGAGACATTCAAATTCTGACCATTAAGAATGAAGAAAATAGCTGTGGCATTTAATATCTGTGGCATTCCCAGAAGGCCTTAGAAGGGCTAAACCAGCCCTAGAGAAAAAAACTACCCTAGACCCTTTCACACAAACATAAAAACAAGCTTTGGATGATCACACAAATAACCTCTAACCAAAACAAACCAAATACTCTATAAAGGAATAAAATAAAATCCCAAGAGTCAATGATGTGACACCACAATGTTCAGGATTTAATTAGAAATTACTAGGCACTTGGAAAAGCAAGAAAATATGAACTATGGCCAGGAGAAGAATCAGCCAATAGAAATAGATCTCAAAATAATAGAGGCAATGGGATTTCCAAATAAGAACTTAAAAACAGCTATTTTATTTATACCCAAGAATTTAAAAGTAAATATAAATATGAGATAAATTGAAAAAAATTTAAGGTGAACAAAAAAGGAATCAACAAAGACTTATCGTACTGAAAAATACCATATCTGAACTGAAAGTTTCACTTGTGAGATTAACAGATTAGATAATACAAAAAAAAATCAGCAAGCTTGAAGAGATAGGAATAGAAATTATGCAAAATGAAACACAAAAAGAAAAATGGCTGATAAAAATTAAACACAGCCTAGGAGATCTATGGGAAAGTAAGAAAGGTCCTAACACACGACTTTGTATACATCATTTGAGATCCAAAAGAAAAGGAAAAAGGAGCAGAATAGTTTTTTAAAAATAATGGTTACCTTTTCTTCCAAATTTGGTAAGAACTACAGAAGTATAAACCCATAGATGCAAAAAGTTCAACAAATATAAAGCAGGATAAATATAAAGAAAGTCACACCAAGGCATATCATAATCAAATTATTCAAAATTAATGATAAGGAGTAAATCTTAAGAGCAGCTGGAGAAAAGATACGTGTGTGTGTGTGTGAATAAAGAATCATCTCCGACTTTTTATCAAAATGATGTAATCTAGGAGATAATAAAATAATACCTTTAAAGTGTACAAATTTAAAAAACCACCTTCAATTCTATGCCCGGAGAAAATATCCCACAAAATTAGGGTGAAATTAATACATTTCTGGATAAGCAAAACTATAACAATTCATTACTAGGAAGTGTGCACTAAAGGAAATTCTTTAAACTGAGGAAAATGACATTGGGTATAACCCAGATTTATACAAAAGAATATTCAGCAGAAAAATGGAAAATATTTTTATAATTTTTAGTTAATTTAAAAGATAATTAACATATAAAAAGTAATAATACATTATGAGGTTTATAATACATATTGAAATAAAATGTACTTCTACTAGCACATGTACCGAAGAAAGAAATAGACATTTACTATTTTAAGGTGCTTATATTGTGCATAAAGTGGTATAATATTGTCTGATAATAGACTGTGATAAAATAAAGATAAATATAGTAAATCTAGAGTAACCCCCGAAAATAAATCAATATAGCTAATAATCAAATAGAGTACATAAAATGTTAAAAGAAATTCAACCCCAAAATGGCATGAAAAGAGGGAAAATGTAGGACAGTTGGGACAAATGAAAAATAAGTAGCAAAAATGGTAGATTATATCCAACCACATTGATGAATCATAAAAATAAAATCCTATGTAAAATACAGTGACCCAGGGCATCTACCCAGAAGGAAAAAAATCCTTTGATCATAAGGACACTTGCACTATACTGTTTATTGCAGCTCAATGTACAATCGCCAAAATGTGAAAACAGCCTAAATGCCCACCAACCCAGGAATGGATTAACAAGCTGTGGTATATGTATTCCATGGAATACTATTCAGCCCTTAAAAAAGATGGAGACTTTACAGCCTTTGTATTAACCTTGATGGAAGTGGAACACGTTATTCTTAATAAAGCATCACAAGAATGGAGGAGCATGAATCCTATGTACTCAATTCTGATATGAGGACCATTAATGACCTGGTACACGGTGGGGGTGGGGGAAGGGGAGAGCAGAGAGAGGGAAGGAGGGAAGTGGGGGGGGTCTCGGTGTCACACACCTTTTGGGGGCAAGACACAAGTATAAGAGGGACTTTACCTAACAAATGTAATCAGTGTAACCTGGTTTCTTATGCCCTCAATGAATCCCCAACAATAAAAATAAATAAATGAAAATAAAATACAGTGACCCTACAATATGGTATGTAATATTTTTTAAATATAGAGACATTGCTTAAAAGTGAAAGAATGGGTAAAAGATACACTATTCAGATACTATGTACTAATAAGTAGTAGGAAACTAGAATCCTTAGCTACAAAATAACCTTCATGACAAGGTTAGTCATAGTGCCGTGTTGGGGGGCAGCTAATAAAGCCACACAGAATTCTTCCCCCCTCCTTCCCTCCCTTTACTCCTCTTCTTCCTCCTTTCTCCTAAGACAAAGGACCTACTTAGTCCCATCCCCAAATACTCTAACTCACCAAAGCCTTCTGCTGCAAGCTGTGGAATTTGCCCATCCCTACATCCCCATATGAAAGGGGTCTCTAGGGAGGCACCTGTGGCTCAAGGAATAAGGGATTGGCCCCACATACCAGAAGTGGCAGGTTCAAACCCAGCCCCAGCTAAAAAACTGCAAAAAAAAAAAAAAAAAATGAAAAGGGGGCTCTAACAATCCCTGGGGTACAGACGTCACCTTTGCAGTGCCCAGGCGGGTCACCCTTCCCTTTCAATAAACCTAGCCTGAACATCTTTACTCCTGGCTCCTGTCTCATCTCTGGGCACCGCTGATTACACTTTTTAGCTAGATAAAGAATGCCATTACTGGCAGGGCATGGTGGCTCATGCCTATAATCCTAGCACTCTGGGAAGCTGAGGCAGGATTGCCCTGAGCTCAGGAGTTTGAGACCAGCTCGAGCCAGAGCGAGACCTCATTTCTACAAAAAAAAAAAAAAAAGCCGGTCGTTGTGGCGGGCACCTGTAGCCCCAGCTACTTGGGAGGCTGAGGCAAGAGAATGGCTTGAACCCAAGAGTTTGAGGTTGCTGTGAGCTGTGACACCACATCATTCTACTGAGGGCCACAAAGTGAGACTCTGTCTCAATATAAAAAAAAAAAAAGCTATTACAGAATAAGTCAATTTTTGAAGAAGACATATCTAACACTCCTGAACAGAGTTTCCAAATACATTCATCAAAAACAAAGAATAGGGAAAGGAGAAAAAGAAATACCCATAATTATACAGGGAAATTTGCAGTATTTGCTAGAAAAATAGACAAACACACAGTAAGGATATAGAAAACTTGAATAACACTATCAACCAACTTGACCTGACTGTCATTTACAGGATAGCTTATCCCAAAGTGCAAAATACACATTATTTACAAGGAAAGGCAAAACATTCACCAAGTTATTCTTTATCATGAGACATAAAATAAGTCTCATAAAATTTAAATGGGTGAAATTCTGTAACTATACTTATATTACATTGAAAATTAAAGTCAAAAAATGTTTGAAAAATAGTTACATACTACAAAATTGAATAATACCAGGATACATAATCAATGGGTTCAAGAAGAAATCACAAGGAAAATTAGAAAATATTCAGAAGTGGATAATAATGAAAATGTCAAAAATATCAAAAAACAATTTTTTCTGAGACAGTCTCATTCTGTTGTGTCAGGGTAGAGTGCCACGGTATCAGCCTAGCTCACAGCAACTTCAAACTCCTCGGTTTAAGTGATCCTCCTGCCCTGGCCTCCCAGCCTTTGAGGGGCAATAAAGAATTGTTAGGGAGGATGAATGGATGTGAAACAAGGTTAACTGGTATATAGTTCTTTGGAATTTAAATGAGCCTGAGAGATGGGACATCACCGTCTTAGAGTCTGTTCCCATGTGGTCACATTCCTGGTCTAGGGAATAAAAAGAAAAACTGTTCTCCTAGGTGGGTTTGGGTCTCAGGAGGATGAAGAAAATTTAAGAATTTAGGGAGAGCTCCAGATGGTGGCGGTGGTCGGTGTAAGGATGGTCTTCATAGTGAAATACCAGAGCAATTATTAACTCGCAGCTTTTTCCGCGAAGACTAAAACCAATCTGTCTTGCCTGCTTTTTTCTCTTTCTCTTGCTAACAGCTGCCCCGCCCCCCCCCCATTTCTGTTTTCACAAACGGAAGCCCAGCGGACAAAAGGAAACATAAATCTTTTCTTTTAAAAATTTCATCAGCTCCTAAAAAAAAAAAAATTTCATCAGCTCCTTGTTCACAATTTTCTCTTTAGCCCCAAATGGTTCCTGAGTGTCCCAGATGAACAGTGGGGTGGACATCAGGCCTCAGGATCAGAAACACCTGGAAAAAAGTCTGTCTTCAGCCCTGGTGGAGGAGAAATGCATGGACCAGTTTCACAACACTTCATGAATTTGGCTGAAATTATCATTTTTCTTTGTCCCTTCTTAAATTCAGCTAAGCACTTGACCTCAACTGCAGGCCTTCTTCTTATCTTCCTTTGGGACGCCACACCATTTCCCTGCTCTCTTCTCGCCCCTTTCCCCCACTGTCTTCTCTTTCACTCTTCTCCTTCTAACAGATAAAGCCAACTCACCCTTTTATATCCTCAACTTGGTCTAGAGAAATTCTCTCATCCAGCACACAGCACCTACTGAGCTTTCCACACTGTCAGCAGGAAAGGTCAGAGAGACCTTGAGGCTTCTTCATCAGTTTAACGTGTCAAAATTACATATTTTGGGGTAAATTATTTCTAATTTCCTTCAGGTCAAAAGGTATAGGGTGTAAGGATGCTATGTGCTATTTCACAACTTTTAATTTTAAAATTAGTTCAAAATTAAAAGTCCAAAATAGAGAAACATTTCTATCCCATATTGACATTTATATTGAGAGAGAATACCAGAGAAGGGTGAGGTCTGGGAGAACAGGTTTTGTCAAGGAGAACACAAGGATACACTTGTAGGGTCCTCTCCATGGTGACTCAGCCCTTAGGAATTTGTAACTTCCTGGAACTTGGAAATTTCCAAGTTCTGTGAAATCCTGTAGTTCTGTGGGGGCTGGACTAGCATCTCCCGCTTGATTCAAACTGGCCAATGAGAAGG
>CAUYRH010090104.1:0-13119 GCA_963574655.1 Perodicticus potto
GGGAGATCTAATTTGAGATATTGGAGAATTCTCCATATTTCTTTCCAAAGAGGCTGTCTTAGTTTGCATATACCAGCCATATACCTTTACATTAAGTGGGAGCACACCAATCACCCACCTTCCTCCCCTCTCCCCCATCCCTCCTTTTTCCTCACTCCACCTTGAATTCAATTGAGTTTTTCTTTTATGTGCGTGTGTAGCAGATTGTTATTATTATTATTATTATTATTATTTTGAGATAGAGTCTCACTATGTCACCCTTCGGTAGAGTGCTGTGGTGTCACAGCTCACAGCAACCTCCAACTCTTGGGCTTAAGTGATTCTCTTGCCTCTGTCTCCCAAGTAGCTGGGACTACAGGTGCCCACCACAACGCCTGGCTATTTTCTTGTTGCAGTTGTCTTTGTTGTTTAACTGGCCTGGGCTGGGCTCAAACCTGGCAGCCTCGGTTCATGTGGCTGGCGCCGTAACCACTGTGCTTCGAGTGCCAAGCCTGTTATTATTATTATTATTTTTTTGAGACAGAGCCTTTAGCTGTCGCCCTGGGTAGAATGCCGTGGCATCACAGCTCACAGCAACCTCCCACTCCTGGGCTCAAGTAATTCTCTTGTCTCTGCCTCCCAAGTAGCTGGGACTATAGGTACCCGCCACAATGCCTGGCTATTTTTTGGTTGTAGTCGTCATTGTTGTTTGGCAGGCCCGGGCTGGATTCAAACCTGTCAGCTCTGGTGTATGTGATTGGCACCCTAGCTGCTTGAGATACAGGCGCTGAGCCTATTATTCTTTCTTTCTTTCTTTTTGAGACAGAGCCTCAAGCTGTCACCCTGGATAGAGTTCTGTGGCATCACAGCTCACAGCAACCTCCAATTCCTGGGCTCAAGCGAGTCTCTTGCCTCCGCCTCCCAAGCAGCTGGGACTACAGGTGCCCGCCACAATGCCCGGCCATTTTTTGGTTACAGCCGTCATTGTTGTTTGGCGGGCCCGGGCTGGATTCGAACCTGCCAGCTCAGGTGTACGTGGCTGGCGCCTTAGCCTGTTAAGCCACAGGCGCTGAGCCCCTATTATTCTTTTTTTAAGAGATAGGGTCTCATGCTGTTGAACACAAACATAGTTCATGGGTCACTGTAGCCTCCAACTCCTGGGCTCACATGATCCTTCTGTCTCAGGCTTTGGAGTAGGGAGCTGGGACTGTAGGCCAAAGGCCCTTTGGCTAATTACTTTTGTTGTTGTTATTTATCATGTTGCCGCCCAGATGGGTCTTAAATTCCTGGCCTCAAATGATCCTTCCCCTCTTGGCCTGTGCCTGGCCCACGTTGTACTCTTTACAAGTTAATACTTACAGCTCCCATCTAAGTAGTGGGGAGTAATGTTCTTTTTCATGGGCAGAGTGTCTGTAGAAATCATTTGGAATTCTGCACAGAAGTTTTGTCTCTTTTCTCCTGTTTATTCATTTATTTAATTTTTTACTTTTATAACTATGGACTCACAGATATTCATTACTTACACTCTGGGTTATAATCCAATACTTATTTATTTATCTCATGGCTCAAATTGTTCCAGTTTTGGCTATTGGGACCTTGTGTATAGAATTTTAGTGAGTTTGTTTGTATTTTTACAAAAGGCAGCCTGCTCTAGCTGGGTGCAGTGGCCCACGCCTATAATCCCAGCACTCTGGGAGGCCGGGGCAGGAGGATCCCTAGAGTTCAGGAGTTCAAAACCAGCCAGAGCAAGAGTGAGACCTTGTCTCTACTAAAAATAGAAAAAATTAGTCAGGTCCGGCTGCTTAGGAGCTGAGGCAGGAGAATCCCTTGAGCCCAGGAGTTTGAGGTTGCTGTGAGCTGGACTACTGCCAGAACACTCTAGCCTTGGGCAAGAGTGAAACTCTGGGGCCAGATTTGGTGGCTCACAACTATAATCCCAGCACTTGGGAGGCTGAGGTGGGTGGATTGCCTGAGTTCACAGGTTTGAGACCAGATTGAGCCAGAGCAAAACCCTGTCTCAAAAAAAAAAAAAAAAAAAGATAGCTGGCTGTCGTGGCGGATGCCTGTAGTCCCCACCTACTTGGGAGGCTGAAGCAAAAGAATCGCTTAAGCCTAAGAGTTTGAGGTTGCTGTGAGCTATGATGCTGTGAGCTATGATGCCGCAGCACTCTACCAAGGGTGACAAAGTGAGACTGTCTCAAAAAAAAAATAATAATGAAACTCTGTCTCAAAAGAAAAAAAAAGTTAGGGGCGGCGCCTGTGGCTCAGTGGGTAGGGCGCCTGCCCCATATTCTGAGGGTGGCGGGTTCGAATCCAGCCCTGGCCAAACTGCAACAAAAAATAGCAGGTGTGTGGCGGGCACCTGTAGTCCCAGCTGCTTGGGAGGCTGAGGCAAGAGAATTGTCTTAAGCCCAAGAGCAGGAGGTTGCTGTGAGCTGTGACACCATAGCACTCTACTGAGAGTGACAGAGTGAGACTCTGTCTCTTAAAAAAAAAAGAAAGTTAGGCTAAACTGTACATATTATTATACAAACTGATCTTTTTCTTTTCTCTCTCTCTCTCTCTTTTTTTTTTTTTTTTTTGCAGTTTTTGGCCAGGGCTGGGTTTGAACCCGCCACCTCCGGCATATGGGGCCAGTGCCCTACTCCTTTGAGCCACAGGTGCCACCCACTTCTTCTCTCTCTCTCTCTCTTTTTTTTTTTTTGGTCCATGCACCCCTCTTCTAAATGGATTTTTCTCCTAAAAATAAACTGTCATGTGTATCCTTCCTGGTTAAAAAATAAAGACTTAAAAAAAAAAAAGACTTTACTCATTCTTTCTTTAATAACTGTAACTATGAGGCAGCGCCTGTGGCTCAGTGGGTAGGGCACTAGCCCCATATACCAAGGGTGGCGGGTTTGAACCTGGCCCCTGCCAGCTAAAACAGCAGTGGCAACTGCAACAGAAATAGCCGGGCGTAGTGGCTGGTGCCTGTAGTCCCAGCTACTCGGGAGACTGAGGCAAGAGAATTGCTTAAGCCCAAGAGTTGGAGGTTGCTGTGAGCTGTGACGTGACAGCACTCTACTGAGGGCAACAGAGTGAGACTCTGTCTCAAAGAAACAAAACAAAACTGTAACTATGGGTGGCGCCTGTGGCTCAAAGGAGTGGGGCGCTGCCCCATATGCCAGAGGTGGCAGGTTCAAACCCAGCCTCAGCCTTAAAAAAAAACAAAAAACAAAAAACTGTGTCATATTTCATATATATTTATATATATATATATATATATATATATACATATTTTTTTTTTTGTAGAGACAGAGTCTTCACTTTACCACCCTTGGTAGAGTGCTGTGCTGTCACAGCTCACAGCAACCTCTAGCTCCTGGGTTTAGGCGATTCTCTTGCCTCAGACTCCTGAGTAGCTGGGACTACAGGCGCCCGGCTATTTTTTGATGCAGTTTGGCCGGGGCTGGATTTGAACCCGCCACCCTCGGTATATGGGGCTGGTGCCCTACTCGCTGAGCTACAAGTGCCACCCCTCC
Organism: Perodicticus potto; assembly: GCA_963574655.1. Lineage (NCBI taxonomy): Eukaryota > Metazoa > Chordata > Mammalia > Primates > Lorisidae > Perodicticus > Perodicticus potto. The sequence goes on from CAUYRH010090104.1 coordinate 3,501, forward strand.
ATATTGTTCCTATACATAGCGGGTTCCATCATTCCACTGCTGATGGCTTTATCTTGTTTCAGTTTTTTTTTTAAACTGCCAACAATATAGTCATAAATATTTGTGTACTTTTACAGGGAATATATGATAGATTCCCCAAAGTTCACAAAGGGTATATTTTAAGTGTTAGTAAATATTATCATTCTGTTTCTCAAAAGGATTATAATAATTCACCCTCCTGCTAGCAAGGAATAAGAGTGCCTCTGTCTCCACATTCTTATTTATACTATAGGTCATTTCTCTATTTTTATTAATATGATGGAGAGAAGATGCTATTTCACTGTTCCTTTTTGCTTTGTTTCAGTTTTTTTAGTGTCAATTGTGGAGAGCAATATGCCACTTGTGCTTTAATTGGAAGTTCCCTGGTCTCTAGGCACTGTGGGCAGCTTTCCACTTGTGTGCTGCCTGTTGGGATTTCCTCTTCTTGGAATTGCCTGTTCACATCCTTTGCCCACTTCTCTGTTGGATTGTTTATCTTTTTCTCCTAGCAATTTGTAGAGACCATTTCTTTGTATAATAGGAATAACAAAGCTTTGTTTCTTCATATGCTTTATAAACGTATTTTACAACTGATCATTTATAACTGCATAGTTGTAGTTATTAAAAATGAGGAAAGTCTTTTTTTAAGTCTTGATTTTTTACTCTGTTTTTGGTATCTTCTGCTGTACAAAAATGTTAATATTTTGTTGTTAAATTGCCAGTCATTTCCTTTAAGGTCCCTGGGTTTGCTTATTTTTGAAGATATGTCATACCAAAGGCTTTATAAATGTTTTCTTCTTCTTTTCTTTTTTTTTTTTTTGAGACAGAGCCTCAAGCTGTCACCCTGGATAGGGTGCTGTGGCATTACAGTTCACAGCAACCTCCAATTCCTGGGCTCAAGCGAGTCTCCTGTCTCTGCCTCCCAAGTAGCTGAGACTACAGGCGCCCGCCACAACGCCCGGCCATTTTTTGGTTGCAGCCGTCATTGTTGTTTGATGGGCCCAGGCTGGATTCGAACCCACCAGCTCAGGTGTACGTGGCTGGCGCCTTAGCCCATTGAGCCACAGGCGCCAAGCCTATAAATGTTTTCTTAATAATTCTTTCCATACTTTCATTTTTTAATTAATTAATTGTTTTTTTCTTTTTTTTAAAGATAGCATCTTGCTGTACTGCCCAGACTAGAGTTCAGTGGCACAATCTTAGCTCATTACAACCATAAACTCCTGTCTTCCATCAATCCTCCTGCCTATGCCTCCCAAAATGTTGGGATTACAGATGTGACTCACCATGCCTGGCCTTCAATTTATTTATTTTTTTCTTTAATTTTTATTTTCTTCAATGTATGTATGTATTTATTTATTTAGAGAGTCTCACTTTGTTGCCCTCCATAGAGTGTTGTGGCGTCATAGCTCACAGCAACCTCAAACTCTTGGGCTCCAGCGATTGCCTCCTGAGTAGCTGGGACTACAGGCACCTGCTATAACACCTTGCTGTTTTTAGAGATAGGGTCTTGCTCAGGCTCAGGGTGGTTTTGAACTTGTGACCTCAGGCGATCCACCCACCTCGGCTTCCCAGAGTGCTAGGATTATAGGTGTGGGCCACCTGGTCCGGCTGATTAGTTTTTTATTTTTTTATTTTTATTTTTTGAGACAGAGCCTAAAGCTGTTGCCCTGAGCTAAAGTGAAACATTTGTAAAAATAGCTTGGCATTGTGGTGGGCGCCTGTAGTCCCAGCTACTTGGAAGTCTGAGGCAAGAGACTCACTTGAAGGCAAGAGTTTAAGGTTGCTGTGAGCTATGATGCTACAGCACTCTACTGAGGGTGACAAAGTAAGACTCAGTCTCAATAAATAAATAAATAATCAGCAACCTCAGACTCCTGAGGTCAAGCAATCCATCTGCCTTGGCCTCTCAGAGTGCTAGGATTACAGGCATGCCCAGCCATTTTTTTCTTCTTCTTTTTTTTAGAGACAGAGTCTCACTGTGTCGCCCTTGGTAGAGTGCTATGGTGTCACAGCTCATGGCTATTTTTTGTTGCAGTTTGGCCAGGGCTGGGTTCGAACCCACCACCCTCGGTATATGGGGCTGGCGCCCTACTCACTGAGCCACAGGTGCCGCCCCATTTCTTTTTCTTTTCTTTTCTTTCTTTCTTTTTTTTTTTTTGCAGTTTTCGGCCCCGCCAGGTTTGAACCCGCTACCTCCGGTATATGGGGCCAGCACCTTACTCCTTGAGCCACAGGTGCTGCCTTTCGTTTTCTTTTAATATGAATGAGGGTCTTACTCTTGCCTACACTGGTCTTGAACTCCTGGTACAAAGTAATCCTTTTGCCTTGGACTCTCAAAGTGTTAGGATTATAGATATGAGCCACTGTGCTTAGCACCCCCTGTTAGTTTAGAGTCTCTACTGTGCTTTTCAATTCTACCATGATTACTTTCCCATTGCTAAACATTATAATCAAACCTATATTTATTGAACTATTACAATTAGGTAAATGAGCAAGACTTTAAATTACATTTATTTCTCTATTGTCTTCATTCTCAACACCTCCATTTTGTTAGAATAGATTTACATTCCTGATCTAGGGTTTTTTTTTTTTTTTTTTTTGAGACAGAGCCTCAAGCTGTCACCCTGGATAGAGTGCCGTGGCATCACAGCTCACAGTAACCTCCAATTCCTGGACTCAAGTGAGTCTCCTGCCTCCGCCTCCCAAGTAGCTGGGACTACAGGCGCCCGCCACAACGCCCGGCCATTTTTTGGTTGCAGCCGTTATTGTTGTTTGGCGGGCCAGCTCAGGTGTAGGTGGTTGGCGCCTTAACCCGTTGAGCCACAGGTGCCAAGCCAGTGTTTGTTTTTTTTGAGACAGAGTCTCAAGCTGTCACCCTGGGTATAGTGGTATGATGTCACAGCTCACAGCAACCTCAAGCTCTTCAGCTTAGGCGATTCTCTTGCCTCAGCCTCCCAAGTAGCTGGGACTATAGGTGCCTGCCACAAGAACTGGCTACTGGTCTAGAGTTCTAACTGGGTTTATCTTTAGTTCATTTCTTCAGTTTCTTTTGTTAAGACACTTAGAACAATCATTACAGGTTTTTGGACTTTTGTTTGTTTGTTTGTAGAGACAGAGTCTCACTTTATCGCCCTCTGTGGAGTACCATGGCATCACACAGCTCACAGCAACCTCCAACTCCTGGGCTTAGGCGATTCTCTTGCCTCAGTCTCCCAAGTAGCTGGGACTACAGGCGCCTGCCACAACGCCCGGCTATTTTTTGTTGCAGTCTGGCCAGGGCCAGGTTTGAACCTGCCACCCTCCGTATATGGGGCCAGCGCCCTACTCACTGGGCCACAGGCGCCGCCCGTGTTTGGATATTTTTGTAAGTCTCTCAAGGGTGAGTCTACAAGTCTAAGGAAGGAAAGTGTATTATATCCTTTAACCGAGTACTATTTCGCTTTTTGCCCCCCAAATGACTGCCCATGCCAGCCGTATTTGTGATCTCAGTGAGCAGGATGTGTGATGTTGAAGAATAGTTTCCTGTTTCATGACTTTCTTACCTAAGACACTCTAGCTCTAGCCTAGTGGCTGTTAGGAGTCTCTGCAGATACGTTCTGTGCTTCCCTCTTCCCTGCCTTTGCTCATCTGCCTGGAATGTTTTCTTTCCTCCACATCCTTCTCTGTCTTTCCAGACTTATCTCTTTCAGAGCTCTTTTCTGACCCAAACCAGATGTGAGCAATTCTTCCTTTGAATCCCACAAGGCACCTTGTTACTATTTCTTCTGACGCTTAACCTCAGTGGGCCTTGTGTTACTAAGGTTTGGATATTTCCACGTCTTCTCTCCTCCCCTCTTTTCATGCGTGGAGGAAAAATGTCTCATCTGTGTCCCCCCGGTGCCTAGCACTGTCCCTGGCACATAATGCATACTAGAAATGAATCAAGGAATGACTCACTAGTGTAGCAAAAGAAGCAGACTTTGATTCAGGGAAGACTTTTATGCACTTTTATGTTCCTCATCTAAGAGATGATGTGTTTGTAGGGAAGAATTGTTTTCTTCATGCTCTGGATGTGCACATTCTTGAGATTCTCCTTTCTAAAAGCAAAGTGTTTATCACTCAGTAGTGATGTTAATAAGGGGCTTTCCATCCTATACTGCTACAGTATCTTTGGAATCTTTTTTTTTTTTTTTTTTGGCCAGGGCTGGGTTTGAACCCACCACCTCCGGCATATGGGGCCGGCGCCTTACTCACTGAGCCACAGGTGCCGCCCCAGTATCTTTGGAATCTTGATCTGTTTAGAAGCTAGGCTTAAAAGAGTGGTAACATGTTTTTTTCATGTATCATCCTGTTACTTCTTGTTTTAATAACAAACACAAGTCCTTTGCTCTCAATTACTAAGGTGTCTATAATAAGGTATAAATGGTATTTAGGGAAGAAAACGAAATGCCTATTACGTTTCTTTTTATTTTCTTTTTAATTTTTTATTGACATATAATAGTTGTACATATTTTTGCAGTACACATATTTGGGTACATATATACAATGAGTTGTGATCAAATCAAGGTAACTGGTATATCCATCACCTCAAACATCTTTTCTACTTTTCTCTCTCTCTTTCTCTCTCTCTTTTTTTTTTTTTTTTTTGAGACAGAGCCTCAAGCTGTCACCCAGTGATGGCATCACAGCTCACAACAACCTCCAATTCCTGGGCTCAAGCGAGTCTCCTGCCTCAGCCTCCCGAGTAGCTGGGACTACAGGCGACCGCCACGACACCCAGCCATTTTTTGGTTGCAGCTGTCATTGCTATCTGGCAGGCCCAGGCTGGATTTGAACCCACCAACTCGAGCCTCTCTCTCTCTCTCTCTTTTTTTTTTTTTTCGTAGAGACAGAGTCTCACTTTATCGCCCTCTGTAGAGTGCTGTGGCGTCACACAACTCACAGCAACCTCCAATTTCTGGGCTTAGAAGATAGACGATTCTCTTGCCTCAGCCTCCCGAGTAGCTGGGACTACAGGCGCACGCCACAACGCCCGGCTATTCTCTCTCTCTTTACAGAGTCTCACTTTGTTGCCTGGAGTAGAGTGCACTGGCATTGTTATAGCTCACTGTCACCTCACACTCCTGGGCTCATGTAATCATCCTGCCTTAGCCTCCCAAGTAGCTGGGACTATATGCATACGCCACCACACCTGGCTAATTTTTTCTCTTTTTCAGAGTCTTGTTCTTGCTCTGGCTGGTGATCCTTTCCTCTCAGCCTCTCAGAGTGAGTGCTAAGATTATAGGTGTGAGATTCTCACACAGCTTTGTCTGGTTCTTTCTTTCTTTCTTTTTTTTTTTTTTTTTTTGCAGTATTTGGCCGGGCCTGGGTTTGAACCTGCCACCTCTGGCATATGGGGCTGGTGCCCTATCATTTGAGCCACAGGCGCCGCCCCTGTCTGGTTCTTTTTAAAAATAATTTCCTGGGCTCGGCGCCTATGGCTCAGCAGGCTAAGGCGCCAGCCATGTACACCTGAGCTGGCAGGTTCGAATCCAGCCCGGGCCCGCCAAACAACAATGACAGCTACAACCAAAAAATGGCCAGATGTTGTGGCGGGCGCCTGTAGTCCCAGCTACTTGGGAGGCGGAGGCAGGAGACTCGCTTGAGCCCAGGAATTGGAGGTTGCTGTGAGTTGTGATGCCACTGCACTCTATCCAGGGTGACAGCTAATAATTTTCTGGGGCGGCACCTGTGGCTCAGTGAGTAGGGCGCTGGCCCCGTATACCAACGGTGGTGGGTTCAAACCCCGGCCCTGGTCAAACAGCAACAAAAAAAATAGCCAGGCCTTGTGGCGGGCGCCTGTAGTCCCAGCTACTCGGGAGGCTGAGGCAAGAGAATCACCTAAGCCGAAGAGCTGGAGGTTGCTGTGAGCTGTGATGCTACAGCACTCTACCAAGGGTAACAAAGTGAGACTCTGTCTCTAAAATAAATAAGTAAATAAATAATTTTCTGTCTACTTCTCAATATTTCCATTTGTTTAGGCCAGGTGCAGTGGCTCACGCCTGTAATCCCAGCACTTGAGAGGCCGAAGCCACTGGACTGCCTGACCTCACAGGTTCGAGACCAACCTTAGCCAGAGCAAGACCTCTGTCTCTAAAAAATAGCTGGGCATTGTGGCGGACGCCAGTAGTCCCAGCTACTTGGGAGGCTGAGGCAAGAGGATTGCTTGAACCCAGGAGTTTGAGGTCTACTCCAGTAAGACTCTACTGTGACAAAGTAAGACTCTGTGTCAAAAAAAAAAAAAAAAGAAAGAAAGAAAGGAAATATTTCCATTTGTTTAATAAATATCTTTCAAGAGATTGCTGTAGCTGCCTCTGTACTGGTGCTGGAGATACATACTGTGCTTCTTGCTCATGATTCATGGTTCAATGGGAGTAAACAGAGTGACTGAACTCAGATGGGGCAAGAATCTGCGATTGGGAAGCCAAAGTCAGAGATCCTATCCAGCCTGATTACCAAGGAATGCTTCTCAGAGACTGTAAGAGTGAGGAAGAGTTAGCCTGATAGGAGTTGTGGAAGATCAGGGAGGGCAGAATAGTACGTTGAGCACAAATTATCAAGTACTAGCAAAAGCCTGCACATTTGAAGACATGCAGTTATTTCCGAATGGTAGGCATGAGTCGTAGCTTTTCTGTCACCCTTTCCCTTGTTTTATTTGTTTTATTTTTGAGACAAACTCTCACTCTAGTGCCAGGGATAGAGTGCTATGACCTCAGCCTTGTTCACTGCAACTTCAAACTCCTGGGTTCAAGCAATTCTTCTGCCTCCTGAGTAGCTGGGACTACGGAGGCCCCCCCATGACCCCTGGCTATTTTTTTCTATTTTTAGTAGAGATGGGATCTCAAACTTGCTCAGGCTGGTCTTGAACTCCTGACCTCAAGGGATACTCCAGCCTTGGCCTCCCAGAGTGCTAGGATTACAGACGGGAGCCACCATGTCTGGCCACTTCCCTTGTTTTACTAATTTTTTAGGAGTATGGTAACAAGACACTGGTGACTTAACCATTTGAACAAATAAGACCTCCCTGTTGCAGTTGGTGCCAAGTAGACATGGACTAGCTGCTACAGCTCCCAGGAGCTGAGCTTAAGGGCCCACTTTGGCCTCCTCGCTTGGATATTTCTTAAATGCAAGGACAGTTATCCAATTCATTCTCTGCTCTGTTCCCAACTCTGTCACAGAGCCTGGTAGTTGGGTAAATAATTGTTGCATAAATAGAATGGCTACCCTGGCCCTTGGGGGAGATGCGTATTATTCTTCGGTGCACTATTGGCAGTTTGGGGCTCCCAAGGTGCATTCTGGGGTGTCTCTGAGCAATGACATGGTTAACTTAGTTGCAGGCCTCATAGATCAGATTTGCTAAGGGGAATCTACTCAAAAATCAGTGATGCCCTTGATATTGTTAGCCAATTAATTCTTTAAGTAGTCCAAGATAGGAAAGGTCTGCTGATTTGATTTTATCTGTCTTTTAAGATTGATCTTTGATTACATCCCATTCCAGCTGGATCTCCTTCTTTCTTCCCTCCTCCATTACTAACAGTGTGGGATCTAATTACCTCATCACTCCTTAATTTATTTATGAAAGGCTGAGGTTAAAGTAAAGACTGTAACTCCTGGGTCCTTAGGGGACCATCTGTAAAAGCTTTCTTCCTTTTCTTTCTCCTCCCTTATACATGATAAAATCTCTCTTTTGTCTCTGGCAAGTTAGAATAGTTCTTATTTACAAATTTAAATAAATTAAATTTCCCTCCCAGCACTGCATGGAGGCTGGTCCTTTGGGTTTAGCTTGGCCTGTCAACTCCCTATGGATTATTCAATCTATCAACACTAACTCACTGATCGCAAAGCAAGCAGCTTTCAAAACCTGCACATAGTTCCTACACTTCTTGCCTTCTTCACAAGAAAATTGGGAAAAAGGAGGCTTTTTAAATTTTACATTTTATCATTACACAAGTAATACATGGATAAATTCATCTTGTAAAGAATTAATATGTGGTATAAAAAGTGAAGGGCTTCTTCTCCTTTCTTTGCATTCCACCCTACTGTTAAGCATTTGGGACGTACCCTTCTGTTTAGGCCTTTAAAGAGAACACTTTCCAACATTATGCCTATATTGACTGCACATCCAATTTTTAAAATAGCATAAATGGTATCACTATGGAGGTGCAGTTATGATAGCTGTTGTTACTCAACATGTCCCGAGAATTCAGACCACCGACCTACGTTTTAATGGCTGCAATGTATTTCACAGGATAGAGGTACTATCATTTACATCTATTTCCCTACTGATGGGCATTAACATAGTTTGCAATGTTTTTGTATTACAGTTAAAATCAACGTTGCCAGTACCGGTTCTCTGGGAATTATCCATTCAATCACGGGCCCCATATTGTGGGCTCATCGTATGCCAAACACGGGGTTAGGTGTAGACAAACCAGAGGTAAAGATAGTTTTGAGTTGAATGACCAAAGGGGACGTTTTCTTTTTCCAAGAAAGAGAGAGGATAAAGATGGGTCTCTATGCCAACTCAGGAGGCCGAAGAAGCCGTCGTAAAAAGGAGTGGGGGGCAAGGACTCGTAGACGCAGGCTTGTCGATTCCGTACGGATTTATCAATTAACAGTAACTCCAAAGCAACGTCAGGACGCTTTTCACCCACGCCCAGGATCTGGGGAACACAGCGCTGGGGCGGGCGTTACGACGCAGCACGCGGGGAGCCCAGCCGGACGCTGGGGGCAGGTCCGGCGGGGCGGGGCGGGGCCGAGCTGCGCGCGACCCTTGGCGCGCTCGGGGAGGCCCGGACGGCTGCGGCCTCTCTGGCCCCGGCTCCCGCGGGCTCTATGACACCGCACTGGCTCGCGGGACGAGGCGGGGTCAGCTGCTGGGGCGGGGGGCACCCCCCTCCACGCCGTACGTCTCGCGGTGAGCCGGCCTCGCGCGGGACTCTCTCGCGAGACTTAAGAAGGACCGCGCCTGCGCCCTGCGGTAGCGCCGGGTGGTGGATCCCGGTTTGCTGACCGGTGCGTGAAGAGCGAAGACTGCGTGCGGCCCCTGGGTGCCTCTGGGACGCGCCACCATGAGCAGTACGTTAGCCAAGATCGCGGAGATAGAAGCCGAGGTAATGCGCGCACCCGGCGCTTCTCTCCCAGTCCGAGCATCCTTTTTCCCGCAGCGTCGCTCCCGTCGGCTCTCCCCTCGGCCCAGGTTCCTGTTCCCTAGTGCTTTCTGCCCAGGCTTGTGTTCCCCGACCCCCTTCTTTTCGGCCGGCGCCCCCCAGTTTCTCTCAGCCTGGACTCGCGTCCCCGGCTCCCCCCAGCCCGGGTCTCCTTCCCTGACGCCGCGGCCTCGCCCCCGGACTCGCCTCCGCCCAGGCCCGCGCCCCCCGCGCCCCCCGCGCCCCCCGCGTCCCCGCGCCCCCCGCGCCCCCGCTCCCCCCGCGCCCCCGCTCCCCCCGCGCCCCCGCTCCCCCCGCGCCCCCGCTCCCCCCGCGTCCCCGCGCCCCCCGCGCCCCCCGCGCCCCCGCTCCCCCCGCGCCCCCGCTCCCCCCGCGCCCCCCGCGTCCCCGCGGCCCCCGCGGCCCCCGCG
>CAUYRH010090109.1:0-15620 GCA_963574655.1 Perodicticus potto
CTACAGGCGCCCGCCACAACGCCCGGCCATTTTTTGGTTGCAGCCATCATTGTTGTTTGGTGGGCCCGGGCTGGATTCGAACCCACCAGCTCAGGTGTACGTGGCTGGCGCCTTAGCCCGTTGAGCCACAGGCGCTGAGCCTGGGCAAAGGATTCTAACAGGCACTTCTTTCTTTTCTTTTTTTTTTTTTTTTTGCAGTTTTTGGCCGGGGCTGGGTTTGAACCCACCACCTCCAGCATATGGGGCCGGTGCCCTACTCCTTTGAGCCACAGGTGCCACCCTCTAACAGACATTTCTATGAAGAAGATATAGAAATGGTACATAAGTGTATATGAATAAATGCTTAACATCATTAGTAATCAGGGAAATGCAAATCAAACACAAGATCCTACTTCATACCAAGGCTGGTTATAAAAAAAATGGAAAGTAAGTTGGCAAGAATGCAGAGAAATTGGAACTCCTCGGCATTGTTGGTGAGAATGCAAATGGTCTAGTTCCTACAGAAAATACTTTGGTCATCTTTCAAAACTTTAAATGATCCACCAAATATATATACCTTTTAGGTATATATACCTAAAAGAACTGAAAATAGGCTCAAATACTTGTGCACTAATGCTCATAGCAGTATTATTCAAATGGCCAAAAGGGGGAAACAACTCAAGTGTCTATCAATGGATGAATAGATAAACAGATGTGATATATACATATAAAATGTATTATTCAGGAATAATTATAAGGAATGAAGTTCCGATATATCCTACAACACACATGGACCTTGAAAACATTTCACTAAGTCAAATGATCAAAGATAATTAGAAGCTGGGAGTAGGAAAATGGATAATCATTGCCTAAGTACAAATTTCTGTTTGGAATGATGAAAAAGTTCTAGAAATGGAGAGTGGTGATGGTTGTATAATATTGTGAATGTACTTAATGTCACTGGATTATACACTTAAAATGTAGATAAACTGGGAAATTTTATGATAAATACGTGTACAATTCAAAAATAAAATTTACACCGGGCGCGGTGGCTCACGCCTGTAATCCCAGCACTGTGGGAGGCTGAGGAGGGAGAATTGCTTGAGCTCAGGAGTTCGCGACTCGCCTGAGCGACAGTGAGACCCCGACTCATGAAAAAAATGGAAAAACCCAGCCGGGCGCCACGGCGAGCGCCTGTAATCCCAGCGGCTTCCGGAGGCTGAGGCAGCGGGATGCCCACAGTCCGAGTCAGAGGTTGCACTGAGTTACCACGCCCACTGCACTCTGCTCAGGGGCATAGGGTGGCACTGTGTCTCAACAAAAAAAAAAAATAAATAAATAAAATTTACATCATTGATAGAATGCAATTTTTAAAATATGCCACTAAATGCAAAAAAAAGTAGAACGAGAGGGAAAAGGGTTGGACTATATAGGTATATCCAAATTTGTAAATGCTCAGAACATTTCAGAAAGCTATAAAATAGTAAGAGTAATTTCCTCTAGGAAGGGGGACATCCGTGGCTCAGTGGGTAGGGCGCTGGCCCCATATACCAAGGGTGGCTGGTTCAAACTTGGCCCTGGTCAAACTGCAACAAAAAAATAGCCAGGCATTGTAGGAGGCGCCTATAGTCTCAGCTACTTAGGAGACTGAGGCAAGAGAATTGCCTAAGCCCAGGAGTTGGAGGTTGCTGTGAGCTGTGACACCACAGCACTCTGCCGAGGGCAATAGAGTAAGACCCTGTCTCTAAAAAAAAAAATTTCCTCTAGGAAGACGAAGAAATTGACTACAGAACTGAGAGGAAATTAGAGTGATTTTTCACTGTACACCTTTCTATACATTTTGAATTTTGTCCCAAGTGTGCATTACCTAGCCAAAAGAAAAAAAAAATTTTTTTTTTTTTGGAGACAGAGTCTTAAGCTGTCACCCTGTGTAGAGTGCCGTGGCATCATAGCTTACAGCAACCTCAAACTCTTGGGCTTAAGTGATCCTCTTGCCTCATCCTCCCAAATAGCTGGCACCTGCCACAACACTTGGCTATTTTTTGGTTGTAGTTGTCATTGATGTTTGGCAGGCCCGGGCTGGATTCAAACCCACCAGCTCCAGTGTATGTGGCTGGTGCCCTAGCCACTGAGCTACAGACGCCAAACGCCCCCCCAAAATAATTTTTTTTTTAATTAAGAAAAAAAGGGTTCTGGCTATTCAAAGTCATAGTCCAGTATGGATTACTACTATAGGGTGGGAACTAAAGATACAAAAGAGCTATGAGTTATGCATCTAAATCTTATTTTAGTCCTTTTGCCTGGCCTTTTCATCCAACAGTGCTCACAAAAGAAAGTTGTTCACATTAGATGCAGATGTTCCTTAGGAAATAAGGGAATTCTGTGTTCCCATCACACAAAGTACAAGACATGAATGGATTTTCTTTTTTTTTTCTGAGACAAAGAGTCTCACTATGTCGCTCTGGGTAGAATGCCATGGCATCACTGCTCACAGCAACCTCAAACTCTTGGGCTTAAGTGATTTCTTGCCTCAGTCTCCCAAGTAGCTGGGATTACAGGAACCCACCACGATGCCTAGCTATTTTTTTTTTTTTTGCTGTTGTTCTAGTTGTCATTATTATTTAGTAGGCCTGGGCCGGTTTAAACCTACCAGCCCCGGTGTATGTGGCTGGTGCCCTAACCACTGAGCTACAGGCACCAAACCACGAATGGCTTTTCTTATTCATTTTCATGGTTAGCTTATCACGAATCCATCTCTATCTGAACAGACAAAGATTCTTGTGGGCAGAAGAGCTAACATACCTAGTATACCTAGATGGCATACCTAACATCTCAGTGTCAAGCTCAGAACAGATGCTTAATGTTTGTGGCAAGAATGAAAAAATGCCGGGACTATGGCTATCTATTTTATTTCCACTACTACACAAACAGGCAAGTCTATCATTTGCTAGATTTTTCCAGCAAATTTCTAGTGAAGAAGTTTAAAAGACTCAACATACTGCCTCTTACCTGGATGTGGCTGCTGGCTTCCAGCTGTTTGCTAAATGCCAGTGTGCTGAGAATATAGAAGAGTTTTCGAATTTGCTGAGGTGACATATTATCCAGGTAATCTAAAATACCCTGTGGGGGGAAAAATGCCAACAATGAGGTTAGCAGCTAACATTTCTCCCTTTCAATAAAAGTTAAACGCTGGGGCACAGTGGCTCACACTTCAGTAGTTAGGGAGGCCAAGGTGGGAGGGACTACTTGAGCCCAGGAATTCAAGACCAGGCAGGGTAACATAGGAGACATTGTCTCTATAAAAAATTATAAAAGTACGAAATCTCCTGGTGTCTCTCCTATGCCTTTGTTCCTGGGCTCCAAGCAACGTAGGATAAGAGAGGATATTCGGGAAAAGTGAGGTCCGAGAGAACAGAGGTCTTCTCATGGAGCTCCCAAGGACACAACGGCCCCTGCAAGGTTCTCCCCGTGGTGACTCAGCTGTTAGAAATTTGTAGAAACTTAACTTCCTGGGACCTGGAAACTAACGCTTGCTTCCACTTCTATAAAAGCCTGAGCCTGCCTTCTCCAGCTCAATTCAAACTGACCAATGAGAAGGGTACCTGTGGACAAAGAGCCCTTGACTGAAGATAAAAGGGAAATAACAGAGCCAGCTGGGGAGCACGGCCATTTTTGCATTTAGTCAGCTGTGGCTTCATCAGCTGAAATAAAGCCTCTACTCCATTAAAAAAAAAAAAAAGAGGCTTGGCGCCTATGGCTCAACCAGCTAAGGCGCCAGTCACGTACACCTGAGCTTGCAGGCTCAAATCCAGCCCGGTCCGCCAAACAACAATGATGGCTGCAACCAAAAAAATGGCCGGGCGTTGTGGCAGACGCCTGTAGTTCCAGCTACTTGGGAGGCAGAGGCAGGAGACTCGCTTAAGCCCAGGAATTGGAGGTTGCTGTGATCTGTGATGCCATGGCACTCTATCCAGGGTGACAGCTTGAGGCTGTCTCAAAAGAAAAATTAAAAAAGTAAAAATAAATTAGCCAGATGTGGTGCTGTGTGCTTATAGTCCTAGCTACTTGGGAGGCTAAGGACTGCTCGAGCCCAGGAATTAGAGGCTGAAGTGAGCTATAATTGCACCATTGCACTACAGCCTGGGTGACAGAGTGATAACCTGTCTTTCTCTCTCTCTAAAGTAAAGGTAAAATCCTTATAAGAGAGATCTACAGTGATAGCCAAGTATCTGTTCTCCAAAAGTTCAAGTTCTAAAATCCATGCTCAGAGTCCAGAGGTTTGTATTCTGCATATGAGCCAAGAGGGCTCCTATGGCTTTCTAATCTATTTTAGCGAGAAACCATCGCCAGGAAAGATGAAGTCTTCTTTGTCTCTCTCTTTTTTTTTTGCACAGGCTAGAGTGCTGTGGCATCAGCCTAGCTCATAGCAACCACAAACTCCTGAGTCCAAGTGATCCTCCTCCATTAGCCTCCCGAGTAGCTGGGATTACAGGAGCCTGCTACAAAGCCCACCTAGTTTGTCTGTTTTGTTTTGTTTTTTAAAGTAGAGATGGGGGGCGGTGCCTGTGGCTCAAAGAAGTAAGGCATTGGCCCCATATGCCGGAGGTGGAGGGTTCAAAACCAGCCCCAGCCAAAAACTGCAAAAAAAAAAAAAAAAAAAAAAAAAAAAAAGGCCTATAGGGGTGGTGCCTTTGGCTCAGCAAGTAGGGTGCCGGCCCCATATACTGAGGGTGGTGGGTTCAAACCTGGCCTCGGCTGAACTACAAAAACAAAAAAATAGCGGGGCATTATGGTGGGCACCTGTAGTCCCAGCTACTCAGGAGGCTGAGGCAAGAAAATCACCTAAGCCCAGGAGTTGGAGGTTGCTGTGAGCTGTGTGACGCCACGGCACTCTACCGAGGGTGATAAAGTGAGACTCTGTCTCTACAAAAAAAAATAAAATAAAATAAAGTAGAGATGGGGGGGGATCTCATTATTGCTTAGGCTGGTTTCAAACTACTGAACTCAAATGATCCTTCCACCTTGGCCTCCCAGAGTGCTAGGATTACAGGCGTGAGCCATTGCACCTGGTCTTTCCTTGTTCTCTTGACTCTGAACCACAATCCTGAGCTTTAATCCTTTCCTGTTTTGGCATTCCAACATACCTCCGGGTTCTCTGTATTCCTTTTGCTTCCACCTTCCCATTTTTCTCAGTGGAAACAATATGCCACTAAAAGTTATGTCTCTGGCCCTAATCCTTATCATATGATTCCCTTCTCAGCTTTTACTCCATGAACTCTTTTTTTTTTTTTTTGAGACACTCTTACTCTGTCTCCCTCAGTAGAGTACTGTAAAGTCACAGCTCACAGCAACCTCAAACTCTTGCACTTAAGCGATTCTCTTCTCTCAACCTCCCGAGTAGCTGTGACGACAGGTGCCAGCCACAACACTTGGCTATTATTTTTTTATTTTTTGGAGACAAGAGTCTCATTATGCCACCCTCGGTAGAGTGCTGTGGAATCACAGTTTACAGCAACCTCAAACTCTTGGACTTAAGCAATTCTTTTTTTTTTTTGCAGTTTTTGGCCAGGGCTGGGTTTGAACTCGCCACCTGAGGAATATGGGGCCTGTGCCCTACTCCTTTGAGCCACAGGCGCCGCCCTTGGACTTAAGCAATTCTATTGCCTCAGCCTCTCAAGTAGCTGGGACTACAGGTGCCCATCACAACACCCAACTATTTTTTTGCTGTGGTTGTCATTGATGTTTGGCAGGTCTGGGCTGGGTTTGAACCCAGCAGCTAGTGTACGTGGCTGGTGCCCTAGCCACTGAGCTACAGGTGCTGAGCCCAAGCTATTTTTTCTTTTTTTGGTTGTAGTTGTCGTTGTTTGGCAGGCCTGGGCTGGATTCAAATCCACCTGCTCTGGTATATATGGCTGGTACCCTAGCGGTTGAGCTATAGGCACTGAGCCTACTCTATGTGTTATTTATCCTTTTCAACAGATCAGGAAGGATCACAAGGAAAACTATTTACTTTTTGACCTCAGTTGGGTAATACCTCAACTTTCTCATCTCCAAAGTGAAGATGATAATAGCTATACTAGTTTTTAAAGTTGGTCTGCGTATGAAGTAATAAAAGAGTTTTGCAAATGTTTAATTAAAGTTTTTTTTCATTTCTTTTTCTCCATTGAATCCTTCCTTTCCCCTCTATAAATAATCTCAGACCTCATCTAAAAAAATACCTTTCTTATATGTTGCAGCCCATATAGCCTATGGCTAGGAGCGAAAGTTATGAGAAATACCTGTATAGCTCAATAATGGAACACCTGGGTGGAAAGGGCATAGAGAGGGATTTGGCTCTCCTAACAAGCAAGAGCTCACGAGAAGACAGTGGTGAACTGGCAGTCTCTACACCTGTTCAGAGGCATGAGATTAGCCTTATATTAGGCTGGAGAAGGCAGTCAAGCCGCATGCGCATTCTATCACGGACTCGCTTACTCTGACTCTGTCTCCTCTCCTGCTTGCAGAACACCAGCACGGTATCTCTCTGCTGAAGATTACTAAGCTCTACTATAGACTAAGATCTATCTTTCTAAGAAGACTGTTTTAGTCTAAGACTCTCTCTCTCTCTCTCTCCCCAACTAAAGTAGATAGCCCTCAGGCACCTAAGAGAAACTGAACCTGAGCAAGGTAACTTAGCAGCCCACCTCTGAAACCTAATTAAGCTGGGCCCGAGACCTGGCCAGTCCTGGACCCTGGCAAGAAGTGTCAGAAGTGACCTGTGACACTTGCAACCAGCTTCTCCTCCTCAAGGCTTCTCAATACTTTTTTTTGAGACACAGCCTCAAGCTGTTGCCCTGGGTAGAGTGCTGTGGCATCACAGCTCACAGCAACCTCCAACTCCTGGGCTCAAGTGATTCTCCTGCCTCCACCTCCCAAGTAGCTGGGACTACAAGGCACCCGTCACAACGCCTGGATATTTTTTGGTTGCAGCCATCATTGTTGTTTGGCAGGCCCAGGCTGGATTTGAACCCTCCAGCTCACGTGTATGTGCCTGGCACCTTAGCCACTTAAGCCACAGGCACCAAGCCAAGGCTTCTCAATATTATACCTATACTCCAAAGTCTACTTCAAGTTACTGCTCTCTAGATTCTATCCTAATAATTTAGTTAACAATATTCTCTCAGAGGTTACCGGAGTTGCCCTAATTGCCAAAGTCAGTGGCCTCTCGTCCATCCTCTACAGCAGCCAACACTATAGACAAATCCTTTACTATTAAATCTCTTTACTAAGCTTTTGCTATCCAAAATGCTTCTATTTCACATTACTCATCTTCCAGTGTTCTCATTTTCATGGACTTTTGCTTCAGCCTGCTACTTTAATATTCTCAAAATTTCTGTGTTCTCTCAGGCTTCTGTGATTTTCTGCCTCAAAATCTGCCTCACTTGAGCTCACAAATACCAAAATTAAAACTTTTACCACATTATACCCATTGGGCTCTAAGCCAGAATCTCCAACTATTCACTAACCATCTACATGGAACATCCCAGATGGAAATCATATTTTCTCTAGAAGATATGCAAAAAATGCACCATTATTCACCCAGTTTCCAAAGATGGAAGATTTGGAGTAAATTTCCCTGTTCCTGATTGCTAAATATTCTTACTAGTTATCAAGTTCTATTAGTTCTTTTTTTTTTTTTTTTTTTTGAGACAGAGTCTCACTCAGTTGCCCTGGGATAGAGTACACTGGTATCAAAGCTCACAGCAACCTCAAACTCTTGGGCTCAAGTAATCCTGACTCAGCTTCCTGAGTAGCTGGGACTATAGGCACCAGCCACAACACCCGGCTATTTTTAGAGATGGGGGCCTCACTCTAGCTCAGGCTGGTCTCGAATTCCAGAGTGCAGGCAATATACCTGCCTCGGCCTCCCTGAGTGCTAGGATTACAGGTGTGAGCCACCACACTGGGCCTAAGTTATGTTAATTCGAACACCAAATTGTCTCTGGCTTACTTTAAGGGTCTCCAATCTACCCATCACAAGGCCTACTCAGTGATTTTTCAAAGCCCCAAGTTGACTAGGTCAACCTCCTATAAAAACTCACAGGAGTGGCTTGGCACCTATGGCTCAAGCGGCTAAGGTGCCAGACACATACAACCTGAGCTGGTAGGTTAAAATCCAGGCCGGGCCCGCCGAACACCAATGACGGCTGCAACCAAAAAAAGCCAGGTGTTGTGGCGGGCGCCTCTAGTCCCAACCACTTGGGAGGAGGCAGGAGAATCAGTTGACCTCAGGAGTTGGACACTGCCATGAGCTGTGATGCCATGGCACTCTACCCAGGGCAACACCTTGAGGCTCTGTCTCAAAAACAAAAACCAAAAATAAAATCCCGTAGTAGCTTCCTATTGCCTATAAAACAAAGCTGAAACGGGCGGCGCCTGTGACTCAAGGAGTAGGGCGCCAGCCCCATATGCCAGAGGTGGTGGGTTCAAACCTGGCCCCGGCCAAAATCTGAGGAAAAAAAAAAAAGAAAGAAAGCTGAAACCCTTTAGCATGGTATTTGAGACCCTTCACAACCTAGCCCTGTTCTATGTCTCACCTCCCACTACTCTCCATATATTCTATTCTCCAGCCACTCTAGACTGCTTATCATCCCTCAGACAAATCATGGACTTGGGTACAAGTTTGCTTCTATTCATACTGTCCTCTGCCTTGCATGCACTTCCATTATTTTCTCTCACCAATCATTCATTCCCATCCTTCAAGAAGCACTAAAATCTTTTTTTTTTTGGACAGAGCCTCAAGCTGTCACCCGGGTAGAGTGCCGTGGCATCACAGCTCACAGCAACCTCCAACTCCTGGGCTCAACCGAGTCTCCTGCCTCTGCCTCCCAAGCAGCTGGGACCACAGGCGCCCGTCACAACGCCCGGCCATTTTTTGGTTGCAGCCACCATTGTTGTTTGGCAGGCCCGGGGTGGATTCGAACCCGCCAGCTCAGGTGCACGTGGCTGGCGCCTTAGCTCTTTGAGCCACAGGTGCCAAGCCAAGAAGCACTAAAATCTTATCTCCTTTTTGAAGAATTCTCCAGCTTCCCAACCCAAATTTAATTATTCCTGCTGTTGTATCAACATCACTTTATCTTTTTTTTTTTTTTAAGAGACAGAATCTCACTTTATCGCCCTGGGTAGAATGCTGTGGCATCACACAGCTCACAGCACCCTCCAACTCCTGGGCTTAAGTGATTCTCTTGCCTCAGCCTCCTGAGTAGCTGGGACTACAGGTACCCACCACAACACCCGGCTATTTTTCTGCTTTTTGCAGTTCGGCCGAGGCTGGGTTTTAACCTGCCACCTTTGGTATATGGGGCCGATGGCCTACTTGATGAGCTACAGGTGCCGCCCTTTTTTTTCTTTGAAGAGACAGTGTTTCACTTTATTGCCCTTGGTAGAGTGCTGTGGAGTCACAGCTCACAGCAACCTCCAACTCCTGGGCTTAAGTGATTCTCTTGCCTCAGTCTCCCAAGTAGCTGGGACTGCAGGTACCGGCACAACACCCGGCTATTTTTTTGTTGCAATTTGGCTGGGGTCGGGTTTGAACCTGCCACTCTCCGGATATGGGGCTGGTTCCCTACCCACTCAGTCACAGGCGCCGTGTAGCACTTTATCTTCATGAGAGAATTCATTGTGTTTTATTTATAATGACTTGCTTATCTGTGTTAGTCTATCTCACAAAAGGCAAGGACCAACATTTATAACCACAGCACTCAGAACACAACTTGGTAGATGGGCATTGTGGCGGGCGCCTATAGTCCTAGCTACTTGGGAAGCTGAAGCAACAGAATTGCTTAAGCCCAAGAGTTTGAGGTTGTTGTGAGCTATGATGCCACAGCACTCTACTGAGGGATACAAAGTGAGATTCTGTCTCAAAAAAAAAAAGAAAAATAGAACTTGGCACACAGTTAGGTATGAAGAAATATTTGCTGAATAAACTAATATACAGATCGATGGATAGTCTTTTTTCATATTGCTCACCCATCATCTCACCTCCTTACCACTCTCCCAATTATAGTGCACAGTATCTAAAAGAGTATCTAAAGAGTACAAACAGTAATCACATAACTCTCAGATACATGCTAACAAAGGAGCCAGCAGATACCTTCACAAAGACAGCATTCAGCTTCATAGCAGATGGGTTTAGTACTACCAATTCCAGAAGGGCATCCAATGCAGTATCAACTTCAGCTTCATTCCCACTGCAGACATGGGTCACTAGGGCACCAACAACTTCCTAAGCCAGGGACAGTCAATAGGATAGTATGAAGCAAAAATATGGTATGGCCATAAAAGGGGTTTATGCCTGATGCCTTTTTAACTTCTACTTTGTTAAAATCATACCTTACATTATCCCACCATTTATTAACTAGTTTTTACTAATGTTGGCTTCTGGAAGCTTAGAATTATACCAGCATAACCACAATACCATCCAGTTTTAATTTCCCATAGTGAGCACACCTAAATCCTTCTGATTTTGCTCCTTAGCACAGTTGTCTTCTTTTTCTCATATATGGGTTTAATTTTACCCTTTGTCATTGTACTTAATCTGTTAAAATTTCTCAAAAAGAAAGCACAAAAGGAGCTTAAAAGACCTTAAGGTCTTAAAGGTTTTCTCTATACCAGTGGTTCTCAACCTGTGGGTCATGACCCACAGGAACTGTATTAAAGATCCGCAGCATTAGGAAGGTAGAGAACCACTGCTCTATACAGTGCAGGTTAAACTTGCATGTTTCTAGGCCAACATGGGTCATGATAGTGGCTCTAATATATTAAAAAGGTTTAAAAATGTTTTAGATACTCTTCTCTACGTAAGAGAGTCATAACAGAATTATATCCTCAATTGCAGCAGGTAGCTCATGTCAGCTGAATCTACTGCTCTGCTTTAAATTTTTAAAAAATTTTTTTCAAATCTTTGTAAAATTTCCACTCGACTGTATTTTTAAAAATGTTAATGGGGGGCAGCGCCTGTGGCTCAGCAAGTAGGGCACTGGCCCCATATACTGAGGGTGGTGGGTTCAAACCCGCCCCGGCCAAACTGCAAAACAAACAAACAAAAAAAAATAGCTGGGTGTTGTGGCAGGCGCCTGTAGTCCCAGCTACTCGGGAGGCTGAGGCAAGAGAATCGCCTAAGCCCAGGAGTTGGAGGTTGCTGTGAGCTGTGTGACACCACAGCACTCTACATAGGGCGATAAAGTGAGACTCTATCTCTACAAAAAAAAATAATGTTAATAGGGGCTTGGTGCCCATAGCTTAGTGATTACGGCGCCAGCCACATATATTGAGGCTGGCGGATTCAAACCCTGCCTGGGCCTGCTAAACAACAATAACAACTACAACAAAAAATAGCCCAGCGTTGTAGCAGGCGCCTGTAGTCCCAGCTACTTGGGAGGCTGAGACAAAAGAAATGCTTAACTCCAAGAGTTAACAGTTGCTGTGAGCTGTGCCACGGCACTCGACTGAGGGCAACATAGTGAGACTCTCTCTCAAAAAAAAAAAAAGTTAATAGGTATAGTATGTACAAAAAATATAAAATAAGACATTTTGTTCCTTGCTTGCTTTCATAAACACTTTCCACAAGCAGTGCCATTTCCATAAACACTCACTCTATGGATAGGTGCTATCAACTTTTGTCTCATGTTCATGAGAATAGGGTTAAGCCATTAAGCATTTTTTAATTCATTACTTTTTCACCGTAGTTTTTTTTTCAGAGAGCAATTCCAGGATAAACAGGAAACTATCTATGGCTAAATTTAACTGACATTTCTGTATTGTAGAATCTACCTAACAAGCCCAGCCTTTTAAAGCCCAGGTTTATTTGAAGTGGACTGGATCTAGATCTTACTTTTAGACTTGGAGATTTTAGAGTTCAGGACACAACAGTTGGATTCTCCAGACTAGTCTCTTCATTTTACCAAGGATGGGACTAGTTAGAACTGAATTTTCCCAAACCCTACTTCAGAGTTCTTTCCCCTCCAATGCCTTCTAAACAATAAGAAATAAACACCAAGTCATTTTCTCCTTCCCTGTTCCCTCCTTGCCAAAATAAATATTTCAACATACCTGCTGGCAGTAAGTGTCAAAAAACTTAAATGAGTATTTGTATAGAAGACTGCCAAAGGAAATTATACTCTGGTCGAAGGAGTGAAACAAGTTCTGAGCCAGTGACAGAATAGATGGACAAATATCTTTAAGAACCTTGAAAGGCAAAGAGAAGAGAGAGAAAGTAAAATGTGGGAAAAACTTAACTATTACAAAACCTAAGAAATGCTTACCCTTTTGGGATTAGCAGAGTTCTTCTCAAACTCTCATCATAATTTAAGTAATCTTAATCTTTCTTTTACCCAGAATAATCCTTCACCATTCTGTATTTTCTCAGGATTAACGGGATTCTACATATGGATAAAAATTGACCTTGAACTTAAAGAAGTTAAATTACAAACTAACAGTACTGTTTTTATCTGCCCAATGTAAGTTTAGAAGCCAGATCCTCTAAACGCCAGTTTCCTCAATCATACTGCTTCCCTTGGGAAGGCCTACTCTGCCTTGATTGTGATTTGAAATCAGCCTATAAAGTTCAATACAACAAAAGTGATTTAAAGACGATCAAAAAGTTCTTCATATATCAGAAAGAAATAAATGAATAAAAGATGTGATCATGCCCACCAATAATGCAACATAGACAGAGATTAATAGACCCAGCTTCTTTACTGATACCATCATGACTTAAAAAAAAAAAATCTTATATTACACACTAAACTTGGTATAATGCTTTTCTGAGAAAAATGCAAAAAAAAAAATTGTATGTTGTTTCTGCTATCTGGAAAATTACATCTCCAAACATGCCATTACAAGAAATAAACATAGAAATATATAATACAGACATTGAATCCATTGCTAAACAAAAAATCTTAAGACCCAGCTCGGCGCCTGTGGGTCAACGGGCTAAGGCGCCAGCCATGTACACCTGAGCTGGCGGGCTCGAATCCAGCCCGGGCCCGCCAAACAACGACGGCTGCAACCAAAAAATGGCCGGGCATTGTGGCGGGCGTCTGTAGTCCCAGCTATTTGGGAGGCAGAGGCAGGAGACTCCCTTGAGCCCAGGAATTGGAGGTTGCTGTGAGCTGTGATGCCACGGCACTCTACCCAGGGTGACAGCTTGAGGCTCTGTCTCAAAAAAAAAAAAAAAGCATGGCTCTGCAGCAGACTGCCTGCCTTATTGCCATGATAGTGAGCATTGCTTTTTGCACATGTTCCCCCAGAAAGATGGGCCCTGTCTTCCAGGATGAAACAGGAAAAGCAGAGTTAGGAAGTTCAACCACATTTTGAGTGACTAGAACACTAAGTGCTGACCTGTCCAAGACAGGAATGGAGAAAGTTTTTCCCAGCATGTGCCCTCAGCTGACAGAGACCATCTGCAGGCCCACTCACCCTCAGCTCTGTGTCCACACTCAGCCAGCCACCTTGCTTGTCCTTTGTCTTCTGTAGTGGATTCAACTGTGCCCTTAAAAGACATGTAATTGGCACCTGTGAATGTGACCTTATTTGGATTAAGGGTCTTTGCAGATATAATTAAGGTACGGATCTTGAGATGAGATTATCCCTGATTTAGGCAGGGCTGTAAGCCCAATGACTGGAGTCCTTGTAAGAGAAAGAGGAAGGAGTTTTGAGAAATGAGAGACAGGGGAAGGCCGTGTGCAGACAGGCAGGGATGGGATTGATGCACCCATAAGTGGAGTCATGCCCAGGGCTCCTGGCAGCACCAGAAGCTGGAAAGAGGCCAGGAACAGATTCTTCCTGGGAACCTCCAGAAGGACCCACCCCCTGACACCTTGATTGCCAGCTTCTGGTCTCCAGAACAGTGAGAAAATAAAGCCATCATATTTGTGGTAATTTCTTACAATAACCCTGGGAAACTAATACATCTTCCTGTGATGGTCGTAGGTGTTGAAAAAGAATCTCAATCCAAACAAATTTGGGCAACACTGTGTTAAACTATAGATATCTTAGCTGAGAAACTTCTCAGAGCCTTTAATAGGCTAAAAAGCTTTATAGGTTCCCCAAGGGGGGAAGGTCAGTATTGAACACAACATTTGTGATAACTTTAACCAGGGAATGAAGCCCTATGTTTTGGTCAGCTTGTGTTGACATAATAGAATGACACAGACTGGATGGCTTAACCAACAGAATTTTATTTTCCCACAGTTCTAGAGGCTGGAAGTCTAAAATCAAGGTTCCATCAAGGTTGGTTCTGGTAAGGCCTCCCCCTCCCCCCACAAGCTTGCAGACAGCCTCCTCTCACTGTGTCCTTACATGGACTTTTTCCTGTGCACATGCATTCCTGATGTCTCCTCTTCTTATGAGGACACCAGTCCTATTGGACTAATGCCCCAAAAGGTTATGACCTTATTTAACCGTAATTACCTCCTTAATGGCCCTTTCTCTAAATGAAGTCACATTGGTGGGTAAAGCTTCAACATAGGAATTTGGGGGCAGGTACCGATGCAGTTCATAAATGTTGCTTTATGGGACTGGCTCCCCCTGCCAGACACACCTGAGGAAATGCACATTTAACTGCCTTGAACTTGATCCTAGGAGACTGGGGGCACTGTTTCATAACAGGTGCCTGCCATCCATCCCTGCCTGTATAAGGATGTCCTTGGCAGTGGCAGGAGAAGAGAAAACCCATGGTAGATATTTTTTAAAGCCCGCAGAGGCTTCTTCTGTTCACAGATAGTGTATTTTCTCCACTTTCTGCATCAGGGCTTGACCATATGACTTGATTTGGTCATGTGACAGTGAGAAACACAATACAAGGAGAGGCACAGATTTGTGCACTAGGACTCAGTTTCTCTTACTCCTTTTAGAACCTGGCTGCTAAGTGAAGAAATTTGACCTGCTGGATGATGAAATTAATGTGATTCAGTTTGTCCTCACCACCCCAGCAGACATGTGGGTGAGGCCCTCTGGACCAACCAGCTCCAAGTTGGCTGACTACAGTCATATAGGGAACAAAGGGAGACCAGCAGAATAATCACCCAGCTGAGCCCAACCCAAATTTAATATTAATAGTTGCTTTATACCACCCAAATTTGAGCTGATTTGTTACATAGTAAGGGCTGAGACAGAGCATCTTAGAAGAAACCTGTGATTATCACTGCTTTAAACGGAATAGTCTTCTCAGTTGCTGCCATTACAACTGTACACCAAGTTAACATTTTAACTGCCATTACAACAGGTACACCAAGTTAACATTTTCAGTATAATGGAGAAAACTTTCTTTGCCACCAGTTTGCTATTAAAGTTTCCTAGCATCCTAAAGACATCAGCATGAGGCTCGGCGCCTGTGGCTCAACGGGCTAAGGGGCCAGCCACGTACACCTGAGCTGGCGGGTTCGAATCCAGCCTGGGCCTGCCAAACAACAATGACGGCTGCAACCAAAAAAGGGCTGGGCGTTGTGGTGGGCGCCTGTAGTCCCAGCTACTTGGGAGGCAGAGGCAGGAGGCTCGCTTGAGCCCAGGAATTGGAGGTTGCTGTGAGCTGTGATGCCACAGCACTCTATCCAGGGTGACAGCTTGAGGCTCTGTCTCAAAAACAAAACAAAACAAAACAA
>CAUYRH010090110.1:0-94057 GCA_963574655.1 Perodicticus potto
AAAAAAAATGGTGGGAGTTGTGGCGGGCGCCTATAGTCCCAGCTACTTGGGAGGCGGAGGCGGGAGACTCGCTTGAGCCCAGGAGTTGGAGATTGCTGTGAGCTGTGATGCCACAGCACTCTATCCAGGGTGACAGCTTGAAGCTCTGTCTCAAAAAAAAAAAAAAAAGACATATTACACTATAATTAAAATTATAAACTTTTTTCATCAAAATAATAAAAAGGCAAGGCATGGATATGGAGAAGATATTTAAAATCTATAGATTGTATAAAGGACCCATGTCCAAGCTACATTAAAAATAAATTAAAATTCCTATAATTCAATAATAAAAAGACAGAAATTCAATTTAGAATGGGCAAAAGACTTGAACAGGCAATTTATAACTTTACAAAAGGAAACAGCCAACGACTATATGAAAAGAAGCTCAATTTCACTAGTCATCAATGAAATGCAAGTTAAAAAACATATGAGATACTGTTATAGACCCACCAGAAATGGCTAAAGGTAGAGTGATACTGCCACACATGACAAAATGTGGAGAAGCCAGAACTCACAGGTGTTGGTGATACAGGGTGGGAAAAGGTGGTTCGATGCCCATTGTCCAGTGATTCCTCCCCAGACTTGACCCAACAGAAGTGTGCAAATATTCAATAGCCGTGTATTCTAGATAAGGGGTCAGAAAACTACAGCCCATAGCTGTGCTTAAATGGCCCAGAAGATGGAAATGCTTTCTACATTTTTAGTGGGTTGATTTTAAAAAAGAAGAAGAAAAATACATGGTAAAGACTATTTGTAGCCCACAAAACCTACAAGTACTATCTGGCCTTTACCAAAAAAATTAGACCTTTGCTCTAGATCTAAAACTGGAAACAAGCCAAATGTCCATCGACAAGAGACTAGAAAAACTGTGGTGTATTTATATTACGGAAAGAATAGAGATGACAGATCATTGGTATGCAACAACTGACCAAATCTCACAAACAAATGCTAAGAATGAGGAAGTAGGCGTAAAGAAAAAGTACAGATCATATGCATTCATTTATATAAAGTTCAAAAATGGACAAAAGTAATCTGTGATGTTAGAAGTCAGGATAATGCTTACCTTCATGTAAGAGATGGTTAATGGTATAAAGAAGGCTTTTGAGGTTCTAGTTAATCATCTTCTTGACCTGGATGTCGCTTATTGATATGTTTACTTTGTGAATTTTCATTAAACTATACATGGTACACCTAACAATTTGTGCATGTTTCTGTAAATTGTTAGACTTTAATAAAAAATTATTCAAAAGCCATCACTATACAGGGAAAATAAAGCATCTGCCCCAGTAGTGGAACTGCCAACTTCAAAGTGATCATCTTCTGTCGCTGGAAAACCATCTACTTATAGCCTTCTCACTATTATTTATTGCCTTATCAACAGCTACCTCTTACTTTCATCATACATGTATAGTGCCACTGTTCTAGTATGATCACTTCAAAAATGGGCAGCTTTTTGATAGCCTGGCAGGAATGGCATCCACACATTACTGGGCCATGCACAGCCTGGTAGTAGAAGGTGGTGAGTCTGGTGCTTTGAGTGTACTGGATGTTGGGCCCTCTGAAAGCCACAAAGGTAGGTGTAAATGCAGTAAGTTTGGGCCCAGGGAGGCATTTAAGATTTTTTTCATCCCATCAAACCATGTTTTTCCCCTTTTTTATCAAGGGGGTGTTCACCGCCTAGAGTCTGTTGAAGAATATAATGAGCTGATGGTGCGGAATGGGGACCCTAGGATCCGTATGTTGGAGGTTTCCCGAGATGGCCGGAAGCACTCCCTCCCCCAGCTGCTGGATTCCTCCAGATCATCACAGGTCAGTCCAGGGCCACAGAGCCTCTGGTTCTCTTGCACAGTCACCAGTGCTTGGTTAGGTTCAGGAGGGCATGTTTCTAACCCCTGGGTCTCTGGGCTATTTTCTTTCTTTCAAAGACCATAAGGGCTTCCGTGTTAAGATTTTCCCATCTATACAGGCCAGGAGTATTGTGGGGAGGCGGGTAGAAAGAAATACAGAGTTATGCAGTTTAGGAGTGGGGTCTACCAAGAGAAGCTAGAAAGAATTCAGCCTAATATTTAAAAATAATAGGGGGAAGAAAATCCTTCATTGGATCTCAGCATCATGATCCCCTTCCTACTGTGTGTTTTGGAAATAAGAGTTGCTTTCAGTTGCCAGGAGACAATGGCGTCTCGCAGTCTGTGGTGAACCACCATTGCATGTTTAATAGGAGCGTCATGTGTCAGCATAACAACTGTGTGGACATGTGTGAGAGAGGGAGTGTGTGTGTGCACGTCCCCATGCCACACCAGGAGTCCAACCTGTCCGCAGCCAGGGTCAGAGGGGCTGCAGAAAGGGCTGCAGCGGGTGATTAATGTTCCAGAGCCTGTTCCCAGAAGAGCTCTTGGCTCCAAAGCCCTACATGGGGAACTCCTCCTAAATCATATTACCTTCAACCTAGTAGAAACTAGGCAGACAGTCTTATAACCAATTTGGGGGCAGACTCAGTCTCTGTAGAATCTATGGAATATTTTTTTGAGTCTTGACATCATGAGGAACTATTACCATCTTGTCCCTACATGTGAAAGGGTGTAGTGGCAACAACAACCATAAGAGCTTGGAGACCCATAGATGGGACAGTCCTAAAGGACCTGGGTCAGACCCTTATTTTTAGTGTGTTGTGGCCATTTTGCAAATGGGACAACTGAAAATTAAAGATGTTAAATATTTTGAGATATGTCCAAATCTCTGTGAAGAAAAGTACATCAATTGGTATGTGTCAGGATGAAATATTTGTGTTGCTTCTGAAGCTTTTTACCTGACTGGGAGAATAAAAAGTGTCCATGTTTCAAAGGTAATTGCTGATCAGGCTCTGTCGTGTTGAATTCACCCAAAGGCAACTCAAGGGGATTTGGGGCACCGAGAAAAAGGAGAGGGGAAAAATAGCCTAGACCCTAATTAAAAGTCATCGGGCTCAGGCCTGAAAACAGATCTGTGACATGCTCAGAATGATCCACTTGGACCCCTGAAGTCAGGAGCTATCCGAGTGTTGCAGGAGAGCCAAATCCTGAGGCTGATTTAGTTAGTATAGAAGATGACGGAGAGTTTACTGCTACCACAGACACAGATCTAGCAATCGGGTAGTAATTTCTAAACTGACCTGCTGAAGAAACCTGACTGTATTTATGGCCCCAAAACGTCCATTTCTAACTAGGCTTCCAGGAATCAGAAAGCCCAGGCTAGGGTAAAGCATTTTTAGAAGAGTGTTTTTTTTCTTTTTTTGAATTGTCCTCTGTCTCATTGTCTTCTTATTTTCTGCCCTTTTCTTTTTCTCCCAGGATTCACCTTTTTTTCTTGGTCTCTCTCCCTCTACTAAAAAGTACTGTCTAGACCAGAGCTAACCAAAACTTTCTGTCACATTAGAAATGTTTTATATCCGTACTGTTTTTTGTTTGAGACAGTCTCACTCTATCACCCTGAGTAGAGTGCGCTGGAGTCGTCATAGCTAACAGCAACCTCAAGCTCTTGCCTCAGCTTCCCAAGTAGCTGAGACTATAGCCACCCATCACCATGCCCAGCTAGTTTTTCTGTTTTTAGTAGAGACCGGTCTTGCTCTTGCTCAGGCTGGTCTCAAATTCCTGAGCTTAAGTTACCCACTCAGCCTCTCACTAGGATTACAGGCATAAGCCACTGAGCCCAGCCTTATAGCTATACTGTTGAATATGATAGTTATATGTCTAGTGAGCACATGAAAAGTGGCAAGTAAGAAAATGTGTTTTCAATTTTAGTTAATGTTAATTTAAATCCCGACAGCATAGATGGCAGGAGGCTGCCATATTGGACAGCACAGGTCTAAAAAGTTCAAGGGGACCACTAAAATTGGCCAAGAGACCAGTGAAGCATGCAGGCCTTTGGTTCCCACAGGGTCTCAGAAAGGAGATAGGTGATGGGAGCAAGGCTTCCTATAGGAGTTTTCATACCCATCTCTGTATTCAAGGGTTGAGAAAACCCTGGGCCCCATCTGGCCATCTCTGCAGTGGTTTCAGTAAAAGGGTAGTAACCTTGCCAAGCCCACATCATGTTTTTAAAGAGTCAGTGTCTGAAAGGCCAATGTTGTTGGCAGATATTTTTTAAAGCTGCAAAATAGAATCGTCCTAAACTTTCAGGAATATGAAAGTATCGTTGGCGGACATCTCATTTCTCTGTCTGTATGCCGCACACACAAATTAAGGATAAAAACTCCTTCTGTGATGTCTCTTTTCACATATTAAACATGAAGCAGTTTATTTTTTTGGCTCATGCTAGAATATCTGCACCATTTAAGCAGTTTATTATTCTAAGAAGACTAGCAAGGGACTAGATTGTAGGAGCACTTTAGCAACACAGTCATTTCATCTCTTGCTTACATTATAATTAGTGCAACCTGCTTACACACGTGTGTATTGGGGGGACAGATGTGAAAAGGGGATTGCGATGTGAGCTGCTGTGTGTCAGGAAGGGAAAGTGTGGCTTATGGGAAAATATTTTATTTTCCAAATGTGAGGATTAAAACTAAAGCTGCTGCCGTCTCTCAGTGGGATGTTTTATGTGGAATAACAGTCGTCTGGGTTTGTGGTTTGGATTTTATAAGAAATCAGAGCTTGCTGAGTTTTTGAGTGAGTGAATTAAACTTAAAATGGTGAGACACTTTCTAACCATGATTGTGAACTTGGGACGGGAATAGGAGGTGGCTTCCAAGGGAGAGCTCGGTCACGCGGTGGTCATCCTCCATCACTGAGGCCTTCCTGGAATGAACCAGACTCCATTCCAGAAGCAGGATCTATGCGATGCGGTTGAGGAAAGAGCAACACATGGTGCTCGTGGTCTCCAAGCAGCTCTCATGTGGGGGAACAAAGCAGAGCCAGAGGGGGCTGTTCCTCCAATATTGTTCATGATAACCTTCCCTTAAGCCAACAGACCAGAGGGAAATTGTCTAACCCAAGCGACAACTGAGATTTTTGAACTCTGAGGATATTTTTATGCCACAGACCATAGCAGAGTAAATGAGAATACCTCTGACCGTGCCATGTGCTGACTCTTAGGAATACCACATTGTGAAGAAGTCTACCCGCTCCTTAAGCACCACTCAGGTGGAATCTCCTTGGCGGCTCATTCGACCATCCGTCATCTCGATCATTGGGCTGTACAAGGAAAAAGGCAAGGTAAGCTGACTCTGTCCTCCAGGTGAATGTTAGCATATTTTCTTAATAAAAAATCAATAGATAAGAGAGGTTACTAGCACTTGATTCTCCTACATACTGTTTTTTCATGTATTCACATAAACGAGGATGTGTGCTGGTCATACTCTCTTTTCTCTTATGACATGAGGAATCACCAGCCCCTGGCTGCCAGGGAAGAATTGAGGGTGGAAAGAATGACCACCACCTTTTACCTCCACTGAAAGAAAAGCAGACCCCACAGCTACAAGGAATACTCTCAAGTTATCCTTTTCAGTAAATTTCATGGCATTGCCATTATTATAAAACAAAAGACATGGGTAACTTGATATTATACAAATATCAAATACCAAAATTTCCCTTTTGATGTCACACAGAATTGAAAGACTGAAACGAAAGAAGAAAATGTTGTTACTGGATAATGGGAAATGACTCTCCTGAGCTATTTAGTTGATCTGTATGAAATTGCCATTCTTAGAGGCCAAAGATTGTCAAATATTAAGAATTTTGTACTTTCAACCTAAAAATTTCTCCCTTTAATGTACTGTGTGGCTAACATAACACAAATAGATCTGAGAAGGGAAGTGGGGGAGGGAAATGGCAAAGTTGAATTTCCAGCTGGTTGATTAGTTTAGCTATGAGCCTGGCTGGGAAGGACATTTCAGTGAAATGCTATGATGGGACAGATACCCTCAGTTAAATACTGCAAGCAACCTGGACTTCCAATCTGCTTTGGATATAGGGCCTTGGCTTTAGCATTGCTGGAGGTCGAGACTGCATTCGGGGACAGATGGGAATTTTTGTCAAGACCATTTTCCCAAATGGATCAGCTGCTGAGGATGGAAGACTTAAAGAAGGTAGGAGA
This sequence comes from Perodicticus potto, assembly GCA_963574655.1. Lineage (NCBI taxonomy): Eukaryota > Metazoa > Chordata > Mammalia > Primates > Lorisidae > Perodicticus > Perodicticus potto. The sequence goes on from CAUYRH010090110.1 coordinate 6,109, forward strand.
AAGATTCTTGGTTATCCTCTGAGACAGTGAGCTTTGATTCCCTAAGAATCTGCCCTTTCACAAGTTGTAGAGCAGGTGGGAGTCCAGTAGATCTGGGTTTGGTCCAGCCTTACACATCAGGACCTTGAATGGGCAACATGACTTTACTCAGCTATAAACTTGGAATATCAATGCCTACCTTGAAGAGTGGTTGTGAGGATTAAATGACAAAATAAGTGGAAAGTGCCTTCATATTTTCACTGATGTTTTTAGGAGTCTGCTTGGTCTTTCATCGGCTCCTTTACCTTGAAAATTCTTTCAAGTTTGCAGTCCCTTCTTACTTCAGGGCTGGTGTGGAGGCAGAGTATCTGATCACTAGTAGATATTTAATGTCTTGCAGTTGAAATTAACCACCACATAGTTTGGTTCCTAAATAAACATCTTTTACATTTTCCATAACACCTACCACATACAAACATACATGACAAGTGCTCCTGGATGCAAAGTAAAGCGATATTGAATGCCAGGTGTTTTGGCTCCTGTCTGTAACCCTAGCACTCTGGGAGGCCAACACACAAGGATTTCTTAAGCTCAGGAGTTCAAGACCAGCCTGAGCAAGAGTGAGACCTCATCTCTACAAAATAGAAAAAAATTAGCCAGATGTAGTGGTGGGCACCTATAATCCCAGCTACTCGGGAGGCTGAGGCAGGAGGATGGCTTGAGCCCAGAAGGTTGATGTTGCTATGAGCTATGATAATACCACTGCACTCTGGCCAGAGCAACAAAGTATGACTCTGTCTCAAAAAAAAGAAAAGAAAAGCAATATTGAGGTATGTCAAGTTCTCCCTTGCAAATAAAATTTTTTAAATGTTTAAATAAATGATATTTTTTGTGCTTAAACAGTTACAAAGCATTTCCCCATATTTATGTTATTTCGCTAACTGTATCACACCTATCAAGTAGCACTTTGGAGTGGCCATTTTACAAATGAGAAAAGTGACAAGCAGAAATGCTTAATGACTGGAAACTTGTCCCACCCTTAGTAAATAGCAGAAATGAAATTTAAACCCAAGTTCAGTTCACTTCCCACCTTACTGCTGCTGCCTTGTTTAGATACAAGATTGGTGACTCATCTTCCTTCTTGAATATATGATATTTGAGAAAATAAAACTTGAACAGGCCAAAGTTTCCTTTACAGATACAGAAGCTGCTTTAAATACAGAGAAAATCTTCCTAAGTATATATTTATAAATCTGTATATTATGCAATATTTATCTGGATTAAAATTATATTTTTATAAAGCAAAATTACCAACAAGTTAAGAACATGTTTTTTTTTTATTTAATTTTTTTTTTTTTTTTGAGACAGCCTCAAGCTGTCACCCTGGATAGAGTGCCATGGCATCACAGCTCACAGCAACCACCAGTTCCTGGGCTCAAGCGAGTCTCTTGCCTCCGCCTCCCAAGTAGCTGGGACTACAGGTGCCTGCCACAACACCCAACCATTTTTCGGTTGCAGCCATCATTGTTGTTTGGTGGGCCCGGGCTGGATTCAAACCCGCCAGCTCAGGTGTACATGGCTGGCACCTTAGCCCGTTGAGCCACAGGTGCCGAGCCAAGAACATGTTTTAAATAGCATTCACCAGAGCAGGAATACTAATTTTTCTCTCCCTTATTAATACACCTCCTTCATGAAATGTAATTAAATTAGAATATTTCTTACCAAAAGAAAAAAAGCCAATAAATGCTTTTTCCATTTTAAGCCACATAAAAAAAAAATTACAATATTTCTAGTTACCATCAACAGTGCTGTGACTTTAATTCAGTTGACCCAAACTGTAGGTACTGTTGTGTTGTAATAGTTTGGTTTTTCTTTGCACTGATAAGAGGAAATTAGAGTCTCCCTTGTTTTTAGACAGAGCAACCATGGAATCCTGTATGCTAATGATAAGATGTGACCAGGCTTAATGCTTACATGGCAGAATATTTACTTCTCTCTCGGAGGAAGGGTTCACTCCCAAGTGATGTTTGCGTCAAGTTTCAGAACTATATAAAATTCTAGCAGAGCAGTTTTTGTAATGGATAGGCCATGCATTCATTTGATTGAAATTCATCCTGCAAGGATGGTAAAATGGAGCAAAATGGGTGGGGGGGAATCAATAGTGAAGAAAGGTTAATAGCATTCAATTCTCCTACATACTATTTTTTCATATGTGTTCATTTACAAGAAATGTAAGTTGTTGGAATGGATTTTCAACCTGTTGAGTGATACGTCTTTAAAAGAAAATCTTGTATGCATTTTAAGAGTGTGCACAATCATTTGAATGTTTGCTCCTTTTTCCATGTGGAAACAACCCCAAAAATATAAGCCTCCTCATCTAAATGAGTAATTGGTTATGGGGATTTTTAAGCAGAGATTACTTCACTTATTCTATAACTATAATTGCGTTAAAGAGAAGCCACATGACAAACACATGGGCACTACGATGTTTTTATAAGTCATCCACAATATTCCTTTGGTATATGCTCAGTGTGCTCCTGGGAGTGGCTGTCGATAAGAAGTGAAGTATGTGTTCTTATGCTGCTTTGCAATTTCTTATAGGTGTTCAAAGTCCCTCTCCTGTACTCACTGCTGTGCAAAGTTCATCTGTTCTTTCTGGAGCATCTTCATAGTGTTTTTGATGAACTGTTACTCAAAAAAAAGCCCATGTCACAGGAGTGCTAACCAGAAACAAGCTCTGATAAGTCAACAGGGTGTCCAAGTTCTTTTCTATTCCTAGTAGATGCTATCAACAGCTTGAAAAATGACCTGACTGTACCTTTCTGCGACTAAAGATAATAAGATAGCTGCTGGGGGTGGGGAGGCATGTTAGTGTGGGCATGCACCTGCCCTGCAGCTTCACACTGCCCTGCTGTATCTCTGAGCTAGAAGCCTGTAGTAACTTGCCAGCTTAACAACACCGAACCGGGAACCACATCCATAAGACCTAACATCTAGACTATTTCTGGAGATGGGGCTGCCATTTCTTAATAAAACGTCAGCAAGTTTTTTGTCTTTATCATTAAAACAATTTTCAATATACTATGATGATTCTCTGGCTTGGGAAGCTTGTCTTTCTGCCATTTCAGGAGTGGCTTCTCAAATGTAACATGTTCATGCTTCATTGCCATTGGCTTTAAGTTTTTGAAAATGACTATGAAGAATGGCTTGGAACTCAGTTTTTGCAGTTTGATCTCTAAACACAGGGCATCTCCTACCAAATGTGGTTGTTTTAATTGCAGATTGAAATAAAGAAGCATTGCAAAAGTATATGCATCGTCAATTGTCCCATTTGTGACATTTCTGGGAGCTAAGCTAATGAAAGTGGATTGGAACAATAAAGGTCATTTGTACAGTGGCAAATCTGGAACCATATGGTACCCCTCCTAGGACTGACTGAGCAGTTAGATTCCAGGAAATCAAAGGTTAATGTTAATGTAATTCTTATATTTGATCACTAGGAGACGAAATCCTAGATGTAAATGGAATACCAATAAAGGGCTTGACGTTTCAAGAAGCCATTCATACCTTTAAGGTAATAGCATTCTTATTAATCTCCTTCAGCCTCCTTGCTTCCATTATTTCCTCCTGGAGTGGGTTTGGTGAGACTTTGTTCACCTTTTGACATAAGGACAATCTTCCAGCTCACCTTTTTCCTTGCTTTCCCAGCAAATCCGGAGTGGATTATTTGTCTTAACGGTACGCACAAAGTTACTGAGCCCCAGCCTCACGCCCTGCTCGACACCCACACACATGAGCAGATCCAGCTCCCCGAACTTCAACATCAGCAGGGGACCTTCCCTGGGAGGCTCCGAGGATGGCAGTTCTTCATCTCTGGGCCGGAAGGCCCCCGGGCCCAAGGACAGGATTGTCATGGAAGTGACACTCAACAAAGGTGATACCAGCTTTTCCTCTCTCATGTTGCATTTGAAACCTTATTCTTAAGTTTTTTTTTTTCTCACTTTTCCTATGATCTCTTCCTTTGGAACAATCTACTATCAACAGAGGGTATTCTCCATACAGACAATAGAATCAAATGTAGAGATTCTAGTTAACTTCAGTTACTTTAGTCAAAGTGAAGGAAACTTACCAATAACACAGAGCTCTCTAAGCAGTCTCTAGGTGAATCACTGTGCATCAGAGACTCGTGTTAGAAAACGTCACTGATGCACTTAAGTCTAGGCTAATAAAAAATTTTAAAGAACTAAAGATTACACTTAGGAATACAGCTAACACTAGTAACTAGATGTCATGGGTGACCACCAAATCTTAATGCTTTTCATCTTTGTTTCTTTTCTTCCCTACCTACTGTAGAAGTGAGATGAAAAATTAAATAACCAAGAGGTTAGTTGCTAAAAAGAGACACAAAAGAAAGCTTAACGTTGTGTATCCAGAATAAAAACAGTACTATACTTTGCCTGTTTCCAAAAAAAGTTTGGGAGGCTCTTTAGACTAAGCAGAGTGGGCCCCTGGACAGTGAATGGCGCACGGTCAGTTCCCAATTTAGCTGTACGCTCACATCATTAACAGACATGGCAGTGTTGACAAACAAACGCAGGATTCATGTTCTGAGTCAGGACCAGAAATAAATGGGTTTGGGCCTGAATGAAAACTCAGTTTCAAATAAGTTGTGCACTTTTTTCTGGTTACTGTGTAATTATTTTAATTTTACTTTCTCTGCATGATGCCTCTCACAGAGCCAAGAGTTGGACTAGGCATTGGTGCGTGCTGCCTGGCCCTAGAAAACAGTCCTCCGGGCATCTACATCCACAGCCTTGCCCCAGGATCAGTGGCCAAGATGGAGAGCAACCTCAGGTTCGGTGCATACCTGGTCGTAGAGGGTTCTGGTGTGTTCGTGAATGTGCAGAATCACATGCGTAGGATGTCTGCTCTGTTACATTCTTTTCAGGGATGCTACGGCTCTAAGTTATTTCCAGTAATATAGCCAAGACTACAGTTAGTACACGTAGCATCTCCAAAAGTGAAAAACAAATGTAAATGCAATTTGGTCGAATCAAAGAACTCTGGACCTTGGCTTCTCTACCTGTTTTTTCCTTTCTGGACTCAGAAGTTTAATTTCGGAAACTTGTCGTTGCAACTCTATAAGATATCTGTGATTATCCCAGTATTTTCTTTCATTTTATATTCATTAATGTAATATTCATATAAAATATTGTAACTGCTCATAATGGTTCAGAACCACTGGGTGCAAGGGAGTTCTGAAACTATTCCCTTGAATAGGAGGCGTTTCTTATTAAGTATTATCTCTTGAACTTTTCTGCTACTTTCATTCCTTTTTGAACACGGATGTCTACATGCCTATTGTTGAAAATTATTGAGTATCTGGTTTCTTACTCCAGATAGTTGAGTTATAGCATGGGTATCCTGTTTATATAAGCGATTTCTAGATGTTCTGTTCTGTTAAATAGTAAGTGTAGTGGGTCTGTGCCTACCTAAATGTCACAAGAATGTATATGTGTCACGCAAAGCACTCTGTCCAAAGAGTATAACCTTTCTCCCCTATAAGCTTCCAAGTCCTTTAGCAGTTAAGGAATTGTTAAAATGTCATTCATTGATTTGCCATTTTCGGGTCCAGTTAATAGCTTGTATTACGTTTTTAGTTAATCATCAGAGTGAATTTCCATATAAAAAATTTAGCAAATCATCCAAAGTACATTAAAGAAAATACACTTTTAGAACCCAAGGAAAAAAGTTCTTTAATGACATCCCAGGATGATGTTTCTTTCTTGAATGGTTCCATATGTCTGGAGCCTGCCAAATGAACATTCTTCAGACTCCATATAAAGAGTCTTTGTTCTCTCCTACCAAGTTCTCTCCCTATAATTTCAAGTCAAAATGGGCAACTTGTCCCCAATTTCTCATTTGTCCAAATTTGAAACTTTTTTACCGATTCTTGGGTAACCTTTGAGCTTCAGATATTTCCTCCTTAAATTATATTACAATAATCATTGCAAGATGGTAGGAAGAAAGAAACTGGTGGTGGTTGGGAGGCCATCCATGATGATTGAGAGTCAGACAGAACCAAGTTAGTTGAACAGTGTGTGACACAAGAGTGACCTCTCTGAGCCTGTGGCCTTATCTGCTAAATGGTAATAATTATACCTGTTCAGAGTTGTGTTATATAGATTGCTTTGTATGGTGTCTGGTATACAGTATGTGCTCAAGAAATGGGCACATACCATCTGCCATTTGTTGTCCTTATTATCAATTTCATTTAACTTTACTACTTCTAAAAGTGCCCAGAGATATGCATAACAGCCTTTGCCAATTTAAAATCGAACGTGTGGCTTTTTTTATACCCATGAAAAGATGAAAGGATGGCATGTGCTTCTTTAAAGTATTCAGAAAAGATTTTATATTATAAACATCTCCCAGAAGCAAAGCTCTTGTAGCTTTTAAAAGGCTGGCTGCTAACACAGAGTGTGGGCTATGTTACCCTCCCTAGCCGTGGAGATCAAATCCTAGAAGTGAACTCCATCAACGTGCGCCATGCTGCTTTAAGCAAAGTCCATGCCATCTTGAGCAAATGCCCCCCAGGACCCGTTCGCCTTGTCATCGGCCGGCACCCTAATCCAAAGGTAAAGTATTTCACCATGTTCTGAATATGGGGAGACCACATGCATATTTGTCCAGCCACAATGATGCACATTCCTGAGACGACACATACTCTTTGGTGAGAGGGTTCACCCAGCTGGGGATGGGCAATTGGCCTATGGTTGCTGGTACACGTGGGAAATGGATCATTGATGTGGACTTGGTTTTCTCATGCTTAGAAAATTGTATTAGAAAATGTTGTCAGTGTTATTCGATAAATCTGAAATTTGGTCTGGTAGAAGGTAGGAATGCTGAACTCTAAGTAACCGCTACTGGCTGTTTAATCTCCTGCAAGATACTTATCCACTTTAGGTTTTTGTAACAAGAGAATCTGAGAGCCATGGGCCAGACAATCTGTATGACTCTTTCACTTTCAAGACAAGACAGCTCTTTTTACCCCAGTCTTTTGTTTGCCCACATGTTTGGAAATTCTCTCATCTTTAAGTTTAATGCTAAGAAATTAATTAAATTTTAGAACAGGTTCAGTGGATTTTAAAGCTTCTTTGATTAAGCAATGAAAATATATCAAGATTAAAATAGTATAAAAATAATTTTTTAAAATAATAGTTGAAAAGATAACTACTGAGAATATAACTTAAACTCAGATAATACATGTAGTTCATTTAAACCAATGACTTATTTACATTTCTATAGAATTTCTGGAATGCAAAGTTTTTCAGGTTTTTTTATTATATATTTTAATAATATAATAAAAATTATCATAAAAGTTAACCAGAAAAATTTAATCTCACTTTACCTGTCACAGTTACCTGTGGCTATATAACAGCTCACTCCCAAACTTAAATTATAGATGACACAAAAAATGAAAGACATTCCATGCTCATGGATTGGAAAAATTAATATAGTTAAAATGACTATACTACACAAATCTGTGTATAGATTCAATGTAATCCCTACCAAACAATCAACATTTTTCACAGAATTAGAAAAAACAATCCTACAATTCATATGGAACAAAAAAGGACCCTAAATACCCAAAGTAATTCTGAGTAAAAGGAACAAAGATGAAGACATCACATTATCAGACTTCAAATTGTACTACAAGGATATAGTAACCAAAACAGCATGGTACTGGTATAAAAATAAATACATAGATTGGAAAAAACAGTGCCTTCAGATTCAAAGAGCAACTTTTCCTTCTTTTTTTCCTTTTTTTTTTTTTTCTTTCTTTGAGACAGGTTCTCTATCACCTAGGCTAGAGTGCCATGGCCTCAGCCTCCCAAGTAGCTGGAGCCACAGGCACCCACCACAACACCCAGCTAATTTTCTTTTTTCTTTCTTTTTTTTTTTTTTTTTTTTTTTTTGCAGTTTTTGGCTGGGACCAAGTTTGAACCTGCCACCTCTGTTATATGGGACCGGAGCCCTACCTAGTGAGCCACAGGCGCCACCCTAATTTTCTTTTTCTATTTTCAGTCAAGATGAGGTCTCACTCTTGCTCCAAGTGGTCTCGAACTTCTGATTTCAAGTGTTCAAGACCCTTCAGAACCCTCCCACCTTAGCTTCCCAGAATGCTAGCATTATAGTCATGGACCGCAGTGCCTGGCCAGAGCTTTTCCTTCATCATGTTCATTTGACACTTTGTTGGGTCAAAAAAATACCCATTTATCATATCAAATGACTATCCCACACAATTTAAATAAATGAAAACAAGGTAAAAGCTGGCTTTTCAAACCAATTTCTTATTTGCAAATGTTACTTTAGGGTTTTTGCTTCCAAACACTATGATGGAGAACTTATTGGTTGAGTTTTTTCAAAATTGTGATGAATCCTATATTTCTGTGTGGTGCACTAAGTCCTCAAGACCAAATGTTTAAATTCATGCTAGGATCTTTTCCATTAACTACTCAGAGAGGTGCTCCCAAATCTAACTAAACAGCATAAATACATATTCAAATTCTCCCAGCCATGACTTTCAGCTTACATTCACATTTTCCAAAACTGGTTTTCCTTGTTCTGCATGACAGTGCAGAGGGAAGCTTCTTCAAGTCTAATGTTAGCAGCTTAGCCATAGGTACCACCGGCCCACATAAACCTGGTACTGAACCTGAGGAGTCCCCAGGGGTAAACTGGGATGGGTGTGGAGGTTGCAAAGCAGGTAAGCTGCCAAGCAGCAGAACAATGGAACAGAGAGCCTGTCCTTCCCTGTCTGCCTCCAACCAATGTGAGCCAAATCATCAACTCTTGTCCTGTATCAAATTTATGACCTAAACATTTATTAGCTTCCACTGGGTACCAGGCAATGTCAACATGCCTGGTCTACACAGATGAATTAGAATATATCTCTGCTCAAGAAACTACAACCTACAGCTCGGCGCCTGTGGCTCAACGGGCTAAGGCACCAGCCACGTTCACCTGAGCTGGCAGGTTTGAATCCAGCCTGGGCCCACCAAACAACAATGGCGGCTGCAACCAAAAAATGGCCGGGCATTGTGGTGGGTGCCTGTAGTCCCAGCTACTTGGGAGGCGGAGGCAGAAGACTCGCTTGAGCCCAGGAATTGAAGGTTGCCGTGAGCTGTGATGCCACAGCACTCTATCTAGGGTGACAGCTTGAGGCTCTGTCTCAAAAAAAGAAACAGAAACTACAACCTAACCTGTAGGGGTTCTCAACCCAAAGTTCGTGGACCCTTACAGGACTTTATGAATTATACAAATATAGGTATGCGTGTGCATTTATAGATGCAGCCAATAGCCTGGATTGAGTTCTCTATCATTCATGACCCCAAAAATCATTTTGTTAAAGTGTAATGACATTACTATTAGACAAATAGAAATGATGAGACCTGTGCCTGTAGCTCAAGCAGCTAAGGTGCCAGCCACATACACCAGAGCAGGCGAGTTCGAATCTAGCCTGGGCCTGCCAAACAACAATGACAACTGCAACCAAAAGATAGCTGGGTGTTGTGGTGGGCACCTGTGGTCCCAGCTGCTTGGGAGGCTGAGGCAAGCGCAGGAGTTGGAGGTTGCTGTGAGCTATGATGCCATGGAACTCTACCCAGGGCGACAGCTTGAGGCTCTGTCTCAAAAAAAAAGATGAGACCTGGTTTACAAAGTGGCCTCCTCCTCTGTCTAAGCCATTGTGCACCTGAGCAGAATACTTCTATAATCTAGGCCTAAGAGGACACTCATTTTTTCTTAGCATCAATATCACACTGTTGACCCACCCTGAACTTGCTGGTAATTGCAATGTCCAATTGTTGGCCTCTCTGTCATTTGGTTGTATCTCTTCTATACTTGTACAGTTGCTTTCAATTTTTTGAAGCTAATCATAGGACACTTAAAGTTCAACTCAACCCCCTTTGAGCACTATTTTTTGTTATTTTAAGTATTCGATGTAAAAATCTTGTTTAAATTAGCTTATCTCTAACATCACGGTCAGCTTGTATTTAACAAAATATAAACTTCTTTTAATGATTCAAACGCTCATTAAAAAATTAGCCCTTGCCCATGCCTGTCATACAGTCATGCCTCTTGTATTATTCCTAATATTATTTAATTATATCCTAAATGTTCCTAGGCTGCCATGTGTGATGCACCTGTACACCATTTTATTTATTTGTTTATTTATTTTGCAGTTTTTGACCGGGGCCAGGTTTGAATCCACCACCTCCGGTATATGGGGCCGGCGCCCTACTCCTTGAGCCACAGGCACCACCCCACCCCACCATTTTATTTTTTTAACTTAATTTTTATTAAATCATAACTGTATACATTTATGGGGTACAAAGTGATTGAAGTACATTGTGGAATGCTTAAATCAAACTAGTTAACATAACCTTCTGCACACCACTTTAAGAGTAACAAGTCAATGCCAAGAGATCTTGAGGGTGCTGCATATGTCTCATCTGATCTTTCTCAATGGCATCACTTTGGGACTCTTAGTGATGTTCATTTGCTGTAGGGTTCTCTCCAGTACAAATAAGTGCTATCAGGCTGTGGCTCCCATCTTGGTTGGATATGTGACATTGATGATACTTTGTGTTTGGAGAGAAATCACTACGAGACTGATTCAATATCTCCTCAACTTTTTTTTCACATTGTTTTATCTATATGCATTCTCAGAAATGTCTTACATAAAAACGTTTTAACAGCTATCATTAACATAAAACCAAATCCCACTTCTGTTCTTGTCCCTTTTTATCTACTTGTCACTCCCATGTTGTCCCTTTCTGTTCTGTGGACCTGGTGCTTCTTTTAGGATCTGCTTTACTTTGATCCACTGCTGTCCCCATGGCTCCCTTTGCGTCACTTTTAATAGCAATTTTCCTCATGGTTAAAACGAGAGCGGTTCTCAGCTCCCTCCAGAATCTCCACTTAGATTCTATCACCCACATCCCTCCTTTCACCTCAAGAAGCAGGCAGTAGGCTGAGGCTGACCTGATACATCCCTCAGCAACATCAGAGAAAATTAAGTTTTCAGTGGTTTGCAGTCATTGGATTCAAGACATGTCTGACTTCAAAATCCTTTCCAACATGGGTCAAGATTTTTTCAGCGGTTCAGTTCATCTCAGCCCAAAAACACATGTATATCTTGCCAATACAATCAAACATCCAAATGGCATTTCAGTGTAAAGCACAATAATCCTGGTGGACTGGTGGTCTGTGATCCCATTGAATACACAGGTTGGTTCATGTTTCTAGCCGCGGTAAAATGGTCTTCTGTGCCAGTGTTGGAGCTGTGTCCAGCAAAACCAGATTTCAGTATTTGTTTGACTGGATTTCATGTTTCTTCTTAGGTAAACATGGCGTTCTTAGTTGTAACATCATACTCTATTTTTCTTTTGGTCAAGATTCCATTTTATGTTTAATGTATTTTCATACCACTTATCCCAGCATTTCATGCCAGTAGTACATTTTGATACTCAATGTATGTGCTGCTTAGTTTTCGTGTTGTTCCAAGAGAAATACCGCAAGGATTTTCTTTTCTCTGCTTCTCATAACGTCTGGAGCAGTGGCTGCCCAGTTGGGATATTTAAACCTTCCAGGTCTAGTTGAGCTGAGATTTGGACCTGCTAGGATAGCAACTTCTACCTTATGTTAGGTAGAAGAAAGTAATAGACGTCCGTTTTTCTCCTACTCAAAAAAAAGTTAGAAATATCGAAAGTCTAGTATCAAGAAAAATAGCAAGTGCTGTTTAAGCTGGTATTTTCTCTGGCTTATTTAAACAAAATTATTCTTTACTTTGCAGAGGGGCATGTGTGTACAAGTGTATGTGCCTATGTGCATACTTTATTCCTGTGGAGCCCACTATAAAGTATTACATAAAGGCCATTGTGTGATTGTGATTTATCTGTTATGTTAAAATATTATACTGAATCCTGTATAGAAATATTTACTGAAGACAGATTGCTTTCGTTATCCAAATATTAGTTATGATAAATATTATTTTAGGACACAAAATTACCATTCAAAGTTTAAAATATTCTTACCTTTGAAAAAGAAACTATAAATTTTCTTACAAGTTTTAAAAATATCATGTATTTTAGCATATGTCAGGCTTAAAAAAATCTTCCCATGAATAATAACAGTAATGGATAACAACTGAGGGAAAAAAGCCATGAATCTGCCATGATACTAATAAACATAGAAGGAACAGGAGGGTTACAAAATCACTGTTTTGGAAACTTCAGAGTAATTGATTCAGGCAAAAATAATGAATGAAGATAAAACCACAGAGTAAAAATACGTTGGGAAGCAGGATATTTATATATTCTCAAACTATTTATTCACAGTTTACTCATTAATGGCTGAAAAACAAAAATCCCAGTGGAGAAATCTGACAAATTCCATCCTAAGCAAGGGATCAAAGTTATCACAAATGATGAAACACATTGACTCTGAGGGCCCCTGGATGCACTGAGAAGGAAGCCATTGTATAGTTTTTCTGCCAAAAAACCCCTCATAATCTGAATCTAAGCATGAGGAAACTATCGGACAGATCCTAAATGAGGGTTTGGGATTGGCCTGGTTTCTTCCAAACTATCAGTATCATGAAAGACAAAGAAAAGCTAAGGAACTGTTTCAGATTAAAGGAGACTAAAGACACATGACAAGTAGATCCTGGATTGTATTTTGGATTGCCAAAAGCAATTTTTTCATAAAGCATTACTATGCAAAGAAGTTGATCTGTGACAGTCTGCTACAGGTCCGCAACGAGATGAACTTGCACCAGAATGTAAATTGGTTATATCACTATGCATACCATGTAGTTCGCCTGACATTTTTCCCTAGCTAGATATTGTTGATGAAGGAAGCTGCATACTAATTTGTATTCTGGAGGAAAGTCCTTATCTCATCACAGGCTGGTGTCAGACTTTCTATGAATTAGTTCCAGCCTGCAGATACACTCTGAATAGCACTTCTAAAGAACAGTGTTGCAATAATTGACCAAGTCAAAATATGGAATGTGTATTAGATGGTCATCAATGTTAAATATACTGAATTTCATAATAGAATCATGGTCATTTAAGAGAATGTCTTTGAGGCTGGGCTCAGTGGCTCCATCTGTAATCCTAGCACTCTAGGAAGCCAAGGTGGACGGATTGCTTGAGCTCAGGAGTTCGAGACCAGCCTGAGCAAGAGTTAGAAAAAAAAAAAACATAGCCAGGTGTTCTGTTGGGGTGCCTATAGTCCCAGCCACTTGGTGGGCTGGGGTAAGAGAATCACTTGAGCCTGAGAGTTTGAGGTTGCTGTGAGCTATGACACCATGACACTCTATCAAGGATGACAGAATGAGACTATCTCAAAAAAAAAAAAAAAAAAAAAAGAATGTCTTTGTTTTTAGATTACATACTAAAGTGTTTATAGGTGAAGAGACGTGATGTCTGTAACTTAACCAATTGTTTCCTCAGAACCTGAAACTCTGTGTGTGTGTGTGTGTGTATAGAGGATATCTGTGTAAATGTGGCAAAATGTTAAAAATTAGTGAATCTAGGTAAAAAGTATACTATTCTTGCATGTTTTGTAGAGATTTGAAATTGTTTTTAAGAAAGAATTAGAAGGCTTGGTGCCTGTAGCTCAGTGGCTAGGGTGCCAGCCACATACACCAGAGCTGACAGGTTCAAATCCAGCCCAAGCCTACCAAACAACAATGACAACTACAACCAAAAAAATAGGCAGGCACTGCGGTGGGCACCTGTAGTCCCAGCTGTTTGGGAGGCTGAGGCAAGAGAATTGCTTAAGTCCAAGAGTTTGAGGTTGCTGTGAGCACGGCACTCTACCAAGGGTGACATGGTGAGACTCTGTCTCAAAAAAAAAAAAAACGGAAGAAAGAAAAAAAAGAATTAGAAGTGAGTGTTCCAGAGAGAGGCAGATATCACCCACATTGATAATCACAGTACCCAAATGCTTTGCATATTGAACTTGGGAAACTATTAAAGGTCTTGTTATACATACATTGTTTGAAGCAATCCATAAACCCACCCTCTGTTCTCACCTGCCCTGAGCTATTGCTTCAGAGGATGGTCACAGTCTTTGACCCCATGGTTTGCCTCTTTATCTGCACTCACCTTTCACTCTGGTTCTTGCTACTTTCACTGGGGGAAATTCTAAAACTATCTAATTTGTGCTTTCTGTTGAAAACCAGGTTTCTGAGCAGGAAATGGATGAAGTGATAGCACGCAGCACTTACCAGGAGAGCAAAGAGGCCAGTTCCTCTCCTGCCTTAGGTATTGTAATTGCATGTTTTCATTCAACGGTAGAGTTTCTCATGACATTCACCCACGGGGCCCTCCCCAGGGCGGAGGTGTTGGGCTGTCTGTAATGACCCAGCTTGCCAAAAGTATCTATCAATGAGAGTCTGTGCTTTCTCTTGGCTGCTCCTTCTGTTTTGTGCAGTTAGTTAGTGTCATTAAAGCTATAATCATGCATGATGCTTCTCGTACAACTTTCAAATAATTTACAAAAGTGACTTAGCATTTCATGTGTTTCTTCATCTGAAATGTTATAGGATCTATGAAAGGAAAACAATAATCAAAATATCAGATTTGCAGTTTGGTAGATGCAGGCTACATTACCCATCCAAAAGCCGAGATTTCTTTACATGAATTTAAAAGTTTCAATTCAGAGATGGTAATACAGACAGCAAGAATCCCGAGTTCCCTTCCTTAAGTGGTCAAGTTTAGGCAGAGGAGGATTGAGATAGTCAGAATTTCATATGAATTTAAAATTAAACATGGTATTAAGTTTTAAAACTAATGTTTCCTGACTCATGGAAGCCTAAAGGGAGCCTTCAAAACATTTCTGAGCTTGAGATTTACTGATATTCAGAATGATGTCCAGAAGGAAAAGGAACTGAGATGTGAGTTACTGGCTGTCAGAGGAAAAGGAAGGCACAGGGTTTCTTGGCAACCATAAAATACCTTGATTATCTGCATTCATAATGAATGTATTTAAAGTGGGCTTGGCCATAATAGGCTCTTTATTCAACCAGTTCGTTATCCTGACCTGCCTGAAAGCTGTGCTTTCATAATCCCACATTGCCACTGTCATTTATAAAAGATTTCAGTAAGCCGTGATCCTATGCCCAAGGTCTCTTTTGCTCATGGCATAGAGTTGAAAGTCTAAATTCTGAACCTCTTCCTCCTTCAGTTAAAACCTAGACTAGATATTCAACCCTCTCCTCAATTTTTTCATGAGTTCCTTAGGTGTTATTCATTTGTTCATTCATCCTTCAGTCTGTTCAGCAAATATCACCAATAGACCAGCTCCAGGGCCCAGCACTGTGAGGTCAGATTGGTCGACATCTCTGCTCTGTAAGTGGCTAAATAGTTGAAGAAGGGAGATGAGACACATCCACCCATAATAAAATTATACACATGTATGGAAATTGATATGTGGGTAGGATCAAATACTTTGGAAAATCAGAAAAAGAAATTGCTTCCAATTGAGATCATTATGTAGGTAGCAGCATCCAAGTTAGGGCTCAAAACATCTGCAGAATTGTGGCAGGGGGATGAGGTTGAGGTACCCAGGTAGAGAGAACATATGTCCACACTTGTGCACACCACCCCTCAGCGCCAGTCAAGTAAAGAGAGTTTTGTGTAATATGTTTGGCTTATCCTTCTCTAGTTAAGGATATCAACCTTGTGATTTGAGCTTCATTGTTTTGACAATATGGTGAATTTTTCTCCCAACAGGTACCCCTTTGAAGAGTCCCTCTCTTACAAAAAAGGTGAGTCAAGGTGTACCGCTACCTACCTCACTCAGCCGGACCACAAACCAATTCCTAGAGCCCAGGAGTCAAGCCTGAGGACCCAATCCTACCTTCTACCAGGGGGTCATTTTTGCCACTTCATGCAGGAAATATTAACAATGCCCACTTGAGAACAAATACACAAATGTGTATCTCTTTTATTAAATATTCAGGAAAAGAGTACAGTGACAAAATAAAAGGACTAAACTATAGTTTGCAAAATAACTTTTTTTTTTCGTTTATGCAACTTTATTGAAGAAAAATTAATTACTAGCAGCGCTATTAGTTGATCACTCATCCATTGTCAACTTGCATCATTTATTCAAACAGTGTATTGGAAGCAAAATAACTTTTCAAACTACTCTTAATAACATGGCTCCAATCAGTTCTTGGGACTTTGAGGAGACTGTGGCACCTTCCTCAGCGAAGCTATTCCTAAATCCCAGTGGATCAGGGTGCAGGATTGACACTCCCCTGGTTTTGGCCCATACCTTGCCTGGGCAGGTGGCTTGGATTACATTGTGCTTTACTACCCCATCCCTAGGGTTTTTCCTGGGATGGTTGGTTTACTGCTGCTATAGCTTTTCTGATCATTGCCAAAACTTTGGCCAAGGGGCGGCGCTGGTGGCTCAGTGAGTAGGGCGCCAGCCCCATATACCAAGGGTGGCGGGTTCAAACCCGTCCCAGCCAAACTGCAATAAAAAATAGCCGGGCGTTGTGGCGGGTGCCTGTAGTCCTAGCTACTAGGGAGGCTGAGGCAAGAAAATCTCCTAAGCCCAGGAGTTGGATGGAGGTTGCTGTGAGCTGTGTGACACCGCGGCACTCTACCGAGGGCAATAAAGTGAGACTCTTGCCTACCAAAAAAAAAAAAAAAAAAAAAAAAACTCTAAAAACACTAGTAGCTGAAGTCACCTTTTCATTCATTAGTAATTAGCTATCTTTAAGTAAAGGAAAGCATCACTCTCACAGCTGTGTCAGATGACCATGGATCAGAATAAAGTGTTCTGGAAAGACAGAAAGCAGTTGCCATGTGAATCTGCTCCTGGTACACCTCAGTCACATGACATTTTCTTCTTCAACAGGACTCCCTCATTTCTGAATCTGAACTCTCCCAGTACTTTGCCCACGAGGTCCCAGGCCCCTTGTCAGACTTCATGGTGACCGGCTCTGAGGATGAGGACCACCCAGGAAGTGGCTGCAGCACATCAGAGGATGGCAGCCTACCCCCTGGCCCCTCCAGTAAGCAGGGGAGCCCTCAAGGGCCCTGGGCTCTGCATTCCAGTAAGCAATTGCTAGTCCCCACCAATACACTGGAGGCCATAGTGGCTTAACTTCCCTGGTACTATAATAGAAAAAAGGAACTGGACACCATGCCTCTAGTAGAGTAGACGCCATCTTTGTACCCTGACCAAATACAGAATTTATTTTTGGAAAATGTAGCTCCTATTAATGACTGGCCGCTCAGTTATGCAGTAGGCAGGCCAGGCACACACTCTGTCCCCAGGGGTTGATGGTGGCCAAACTAGACCTCCTTTCAATGCCATTTACATAATGTAGTCTTGACTTTCATGACATCAAATGACATGTGTCTGTCTCCATAAAGTACATATTTGGGTTAAGCAATCTAGAAGTTGGCTCGGCGCCTGTAACACAGTGGTTATCGTGCCAGCCACATGCACCAAGGGTGGTGAGTTCGAACCTAGCCCGGGCCTGCTAAACAACAACTGTAACAAAATATAGCCTGGCATTGTGGCACTGTGGCAGGCGCCTGTAGTCCCAGCTACTTGGGAGGCTAAGGCAAAAAAATCGCCTAAGCCCATGAGTTTCAGGTTGCTGTGAGCTATGATGCCATTGCACTCTACCAAGGGTGACATAGTGAGACTATCTCAAAAAAAAAAAAAATCCAGAAGTTGGGGCTTAAGACAAAAAAAAAAACTGTAGGCCATTATAGAAAAGAGAGAGAGGCTAGCTGCCCATTTTGTATCATTCTGAAAAAGCCATACATGTATTTTCTAAGACTGGGGTCCAGTGGAGGGAGATTGTGTGTCTGCCATGAGTGAACACAGAATTTGTGTGTAATGATGTAAAGACGGGATCAGGTTATGAGACCAGGGAAACTCAATTCCATTTGGCTTTTCTCCCCCCACCCTGCCAGCTCACAAGGAGCCAGGAAAAGCCAGGGCCAACAGCCTCGTGACTCTAGGAAGCCAGCGGACCTCTGGGCTCTTACACAAGCAGGTGACAGTGGCCAGACAAGCCAGTCTCCCTGGAAGCCCACAGGTCCTCCGAAACCCTCTCCTCCGTCAGAGGAAGGTGGGCTGCTATGACGCCAATGATGCCAGTGATGAGGAAGAATTTGATGGAGATGGAGACTGCATTTCACTCCCAGGGGCCTTTCCAGTTCCCAGCAGGTCTCTCACAGAGGACAACTCTAGGCACATCTTAACCTCTTCCAAGGTCATAGATGTCAACAACCAAGAGGAACAACCCCGGAAGATACTGGTCAGCAAGGCCTGCTCAGCGCCTCTCCTTGGCAACTCAGTGGACCTAGAGGAGAGGGATCCAGAGGATGTGGTGGGCACTTCTTCCCATGCAGCCAACTTGCTAGACTCTGCAGAGACTCCCAAGGGAGGTGCTGGCGGCCCTTGGAAGAAGGAGCTGTCAGGATCAAGTAGTTCACCCAAACTGGAATACAAAGTCCATGAGGACACCCAGAGTCCGAGTCTATTGAGCACAGACAGCCCCGGTTCCCCTCAGCAGAAGAGTGAGGGCTTGGGGTCCAGACACCGACCAGTGGCTAGGGTCAGCCCCCACCGCAAGAGATCCGAAGCCAGGCCCAGCAGCTCTGGGACAGTGAACCTAAACAGCAGAGCCAGTGAACCATGCAGTCTAGACTTGAAAGTCCAGGCCACTTCCATCAAAGTGACCATCCCTAGTTTTCAGCCAGGTGGAACCATGGAGAAGGTAACTTTTTCTTAGTCACTTTGAATTGAGGTGAATATCATGGAGTGGTAAAGCGTGGGCTAACTTGCCTGGAGGGAAAGATGATGAATGGAGAATTATCTTTCAGCAGAGTAATGCACTTGAATACATGGCCTGCTGGGAGCTCATTAACACATCAGCGGGTTCTTAGCCATGAGATCATTTGGCTAAAGATATAATGGTTCTCTTACCTATACACAAGGCCTGTGGTGATGACAGAATGGCAATGTGACCTGGGGAAAGTGGAACTCTGGACCAGGTACCAGCTCCTCCGCTGATTAGTTACAGCAGTGATTGAGTCACGACCTGGGAGAGTTATTGAACTTTTCTGAGCATCAGTTCTCTGGGCTGGCTCTCTGCCTTGGTCCACACACACAGTTGGGGTGACCATCAAACACAGGCTAATGGTGGTTCTCTCCAGCTGGTGAGGTTTTAAGTGATGCCTATTTTTAAAAATATTTCTACAGTGATTATGTATAATTATAGCTACTCACAACCTTGCGTATCTCATGAAATAATGGGGATTCATTCACTTAGAAACTGATAATGCACGTTAAATGCAAGTTAATATTATTTATACTACTTGGTCACAAGTATGTAAGACTTATCAAATTGTTCATTTTTAAAAACTTTTAATATATCTTCACTTAACTTTTAATATATCTTCACTTTTAGCGCAGAGAGAATAAGAGAAATTAATACTGTTTATAATTTTGTCAAAATAATTTTTTCTGAGCAGAAAAGTTAGATATAACTTATAATGCTGTGCTTATAAAGATATGCATTCAAGTGGTTTATATAAACATATGTAAATAGACCCAGAAAATGTTAAGTCATAAAAACTATACTAAACAGAAGTCCTCTTTTTTTTTTCCCAGAAGTCCTTTTTTTTTTTAACCTTTTTTCTTATAGAAATAGAAATGCACATCTTTTTTTCTCAGCCTCAAAAATCGTATTTTTACCTCCAGCCACCACAAATGTTTTAAAATATAATGTTTGGGGGCGGTACCTGTGGCTCAGTGGGTAGGGCGGTACCTGTGGCTCAGTGGGTAGGGCGCCAGCCCCATATACTGAGGGTGTAGGTTCAAACCCAGCCGAACTGCAACAAAAAAATAGCCGGGCGTTGTGGTGGGTGCCTGTAGTCCCAGCTACTCTGGAGGCTAAGGCAAGAGAATCACCTAAGCCCAGGAGTTGGAGGTTGCTGTGAGCTGTGTGATGCTACCGCACACTACTAATACCGACAGAGTGATACTCAATCCATAAAAAAAAAAAAAAAAAAAAAAAAAATATATATATATATATATATATATAAAAAATGTTTGGCCTTTGAGTAAATTCTTTCTCTTAATAAGTACTATCAGATTTTAGATATAAAGCCAAATCAAGATCTTTATTCAGACAACTTTTTATCTATTAAAGTAAGAGTTTTTGCAATTCTGAATTCATATTCCCAATAACTTTTGAGCAGCATTTAAAGCTTTTGTACAGAAGATTTTAATTTTTTTCATACAAATTTTAGTTCCGAAATTTGATTTTATTTATATATGAGAAAGAAAATAGAAGCATTGCCACAAAGTATTTGTCATTTAAAAAAAAAAAAAAAAAAAACCCCAGCTAATCAGCAAGAGAATCACTTGAGCCCAAGAGTTTCAGGTTGCTGTGATCTATGACGCCATGGCACTCTACCAAGGGCAACAAAGTGAGACTCTTTCCAAAACAAACAAACAAACAAACAAAAAAAAAAAAAGACCCTCTCTCTTCTGGCTAATGGGTTGTCCTCTGTTTTTACTTACTACATTTTTAAAATTAAGGTGAAATTCAGATAAAATAAATTCATATAAATAAATACATTTTAAAGTGTACAATTCAGGGGTCCTGAGTATATTCATTCACAAAGCAATATAACCTAACACCTCTGTCTAGTTCTAAAACTCTTCCACTCTTTGTTACATATATGCCTTTCTATTACATAGTAATAGAAAATTAACTGAGGTAAATAAACTCTGTGGGTGTCCCTGAGCCAGCAATTGACATTTTACAAAATGCCTCTCAACAAAAGCTACTAAAAGGCACATTGTCCCCTCCACATCTTTCCTCTGCTGCCATCCTTGGGCCACTTTATGACTCATTAACACAATGGGTACATTTCAAATAAATCTGATTTAACTTTATGGTAAAGTTTTAAAATTTCTTTGCAGTAAGTATCAGAAGACAAGAAGGTAACAGTAATCTCCCCATTATCTAGCACCCATGGAGATTGGTAGATTCTAGATAAATGTCATTTCTGGTTGCTTGAGAGTTAACTATTAAAAATAGGCCTAACAGATTCTATCATCCATACTATATTCCATACCATACCATGAACCCTACCTTGACTTGATATTAATATGGAAATACACTAATTAAAAGCAAATTAAGACAAACTTCACTTACTGTACCTCAGTTTTACTGTATTATAGAACAACTTTGTAAATGCAGTTTATAATTTTAGTTAAATGGCAGTCAATACACTTTCACCTTCACCACTGTATTTTTTTAACTTCAGGTAATACACGTTAACACTTGAAACTGTCAGGCAGAACACATGGGAGCCACAGGAGTAATGCAGGAAGTGTCACCTTCCTGATGGCCCGAGCTGGGGCATGAAGTTTAAACTCAGATTTTTTTTTTTCTTGGCTGGGTCACGTGCCGGTTGCTTGAGTTCAGTCACAGGGAGTTTACCATAACTGACGCTTGACCAAAGTGAAGTCTCGAAATACTCAATGTCATTTCCATTTATCCAGATTGGTCCTCTCCCTCACTACCAACCCAAGGAATTGATTTTACAGTTACAATCGTCTCTATGCAGGATAGTAACAATAATACCTTCCATCTGTACAGCCTTTTATATGCTGCGTGCTGATTTTACAGCTGTTCTCATTTAATCCTCTTTATTTAAGCTCTGTGAGTAGTAAGACTGAGCATGTTTTACATCTTTGTTTTAGTTGAGAAAACTGAAAATAGGGGAAAGGACAAGACCTTGCAATGCCTAGCAGACCTTAAACCCAGAATTTGGGTCTTCTGGCTCCTAGTCCAGGGCTCTTTTGATTTCTCCCAAACCAACTCTCCTCTGTATATGATGATGTTGTCATATAATGCAAAAAACCCAAAGGCTATTTCCAGTGACTTGTGGTTGTCATTGTGCTAGGAGTCTCTGGGAAAGCTGACCATCCCGGATGCTCGTGTCCCAACCAACTGTGGATCAGCCAATGCTATGTCCCATTCGGACGCCAGCCACCTCACAGAGAACCTGCCCAAAGCTGCACCAGATCAGGGGCAGGGGCAACAACCTGTCACGGGTAAGATTATTTTTCCTTTCATTAAGTGGAAAGATAGGAGGGTAGATTCCCTAATAAAAGTGTTACACATAGATAATATTGAGGGGGAGAAAGACTTCCATACAAATGAATAAGAGTTCAATGCTGCCTGCATTTAACAACTTTACTAGATCGTTGTACCTAAACTTGTAGTTTTAATTCCATGTTGAGTACATCCGTTTGCAGTCATTCAACACTATTTGCCCATTTTGTGAGACCAATGAGAAAGACACAGGTCAGTCATTAGACTGTCCCACTTCAGACTCAGACTCCCAACACTGCTTATGTCCAATCTAATGCACTGAGAAATGGCAACAAGAACCTCCACAAAAGAAAAGTAAAACAATATTGAAAAATGATACTGAAGTATTGACAAGGGATGGAATGACATCATGGAAGCAGAAATCAAGTCAATATCTATTTGTCTCTCATCATCTAATAGTTGTACAAAATAATATTGCAAAACATGATTTTTTCAAATCAACTAAGTGACTTCACTTCCTTGTTAACGAAGACCTTTATTAAAAATCTGGACTCTAAATTTGCATTCTGGAGGGAGGAGACATTTTTCTCAGGGGCTGGTGACCACTATGATCCCGCAAGTCAAGCTGGGGTCTTGGCCATACTCTGCTGCTGTCTGCAGATCATCCGTTATCTGTCACAGCACTTGCCTTCTGATAGGTTAACAGACTGTGGTGGTAAAGAGAAATAAGGTAGCTTCCCTTGTTGGGGATGACCTACACATTATAAATTTGAAACCCTAGAATTTCACCCCATACCTTCATGGCTGCTCACAGAAAAAAATACAGGCCCCTGATGTGTTTGTTGTGGATCTGAGGCTCTTTGTTCCTCAGTCACTAATGAGGCTGTTGCTGTGGCTTCTGTTTTGTCACTCGGGTTCACACTCACTCGCTGAACAAACAAGTCCATGTTTGCTAACAATCTGACTTTATTGCAAAGTCATTCAACTCAAAGGGGTCTTATTTGAAGAAGATGAAGTTACATTGAGGCAGTCCTTGATGTCACCTTTCAAAGTAAGGCATCAATTGAGGCCAGCATCTTCAGACATTTTAAGAGTGTGTGTTCTACATGCAAATCCACTGGAAGTTTTCCTGGAATGCATATTTGCTTTGGAAGGGAGCTGATACAGAAGGAGGTCCCCCTCCACCCCCCGCTAACATCTTCCTAATTTGTAACCTCATGCAGAAAATTCTTTCCTTTCTTACCACGTGAGTAGTTTCTTATTCTAGATAGGCAAGTTTTTCTGAATACTGATGGTTCATACCTTAAGTAAATAGGTTTATACCCGTCCAGTTTTCTTGTGTTATATTCAGTGGAGAGTGTCCACCTCCAGCCCCCTCAAAGCTGCCTGCCTGTGCTCCATAGCACTCTGCGCACCTTTGGGACCCCAGTGATCCCAGCATGCTGCACGTATCTGTCCCCCTCCTCTGGACTTCTTACAGGTAATAAGCCATAAGAAAGGAATAACAGTGTGTCCTTGGCAAACAGTAAATGCTCATGCCAGGAACTGATTATATAGTACCATACACATAATATTAATTGTACTATACTTAATCACCATACACTTAAAATATTGAAATACACTATATTGGTTATTTGGTTAATTATTGAATGTAAGGGTCCTCATTGTGAGGCCTGAGCCCTGAGTTGCAGTGGCATACTGGTGCCCTCTACAGCTTGTGGGGTGTATTGGAAGTATTTGATCCAACATAATACAGGGGGGACATAAAGTTGGTGTGCAATTTAAAATAATTTAACATAGTAAATCACACGCAAACTTTATGGACTGCCTGATCCCTAGAAAATTTTAGAGCTTCTGTCTCCTTTTTGTAGATTTTTCTCTCATCTTCCCAATTGAAAGCCCATCTGTGACACAGTTGGTCCTGCTGACAACTTGACTTCTGGCAGCAGCACTTCTTCCTTCTAATTTTATTATACATAGTTTAGTGCTTTCCAGCGTGTAGGAAGGTTATTCTTCAAAACATAGCCTATTTTAACTATAATATCCAAAAATGAATTATTATTCCAAAAGGAGCACCTTACTTAAAAAAATCTTCCTCCTGCCTGGGCCCAGTGACTCACACCTGTAATCCTAGTACTCTGGGAGGCCAAGGCGGGTGGATTGCTTGAGCTAACAAGTTCCAGACCAGCCTGAGCAAAAAGCAAGACCCCCATCTCTATTAAAAATAGAAAAACGGAGGCAGAGGATCGCTTGAGCCCCAGTTGGAGGTTGCTGTGAGCTACGACGCCATGGCACTCTATCCAGGGCAATAGCTTGAGTCTCTGTCTCAAAAAATAAATAATCTTCTTCCTTAAGTTTCCAAAATGATAGATACAACTCATTAAGTTGAGCACATGGGTGTCTGGGTTCAAATCTGAGCTCCAAACTTCGACCAGAGGCTCGGCACCTGTGGCTCAAGCAGCTAAGGCACCAGCCACATACACCTGAGCTGGTGGGTTTGAATCCAACCCAGGCCTGCCAAACAACAATGATGGCTGCAACCAAAAAATAGCCGTGCGTTGTGGCAGGTGCCTGTAGTTCCAGCTACTTGGGAGGCAGAGGCAGGAGAATCGCTTGAGCCCAGGAGTTGGAAGTTGCTATGAACTGTGATGCCACAGACCTCTACCCAGGGTGACAACTTGAAGCTCTATCTCAAAAATAAATAAAAAAACTTTGGCCAGAGAAGTGACCCTGGATTAATTACGCATGTTCTCAGCTGCCCATCTCATGGGGTTATTTAGAAGGAATCAATGACATTTTTATGGATAGCACTTGGAACAGTGTTTAGTAGTACCTAATTATGTTCAATAAGTTGTGTGTAAATGTGATTTTCATAAGAGAAAACATATATGCATGTATAGATCAGCCTAGTATATAATATCCCTTCAATAAGATAAGGGTGTCTGTAAAGTTCATGTGCAATTTAAAATAGTGTGTAATTTTAAACTGCACATGAACTTTATGGACACCTAGTGTATGCATACATACACACACATCCCATTTCCTAAGAAAGTGTTTAGAAAGGAATGAAGATCTACTTGCTGTTTACACAGGAGCACATTGCCCACCAAGATGTGTTGGTTGTAAGGTCTGATTTTCAGAGCCTAAATGCTTTCTAGCAATGCTTGACTGTCTCTTCTAATAGTAGAAACCAGGAAGGGGGAGACTTTGCAGGAGCTGTCAAAGCTATTACAAGACAAGCCCTACAGGGGTGTGGGAAGTGTAGGCTCCTTGCTTGCCACTAAGTGTTCAAATAACTGTTAGGAAAGGAACACATGTTGATGATAAACACTTAGGAAATTACAGTCAAGAGGGAAATGTTAAAAGATAGCATTAAAATCACCTAAGTCTCAGAGGAAATCTCTGTTAGTATTTTGATATATATCTTTCTAGTCTTCCTGCATGTATATGAATGTGTATACAATAGATACATCAATCACAACTCTCTGCTCTTTTTTTTTTCTTTTTGGAAATCAAACAAGAAAAGACTTCAGTGGTCCAACACCCATTTTCACCCCAAACATCCAGACAAAACATTTGAACAGCCTGCTGGGGTCCACAGGCTGTGTGACTGATGCCCGCCCTCCCAGGCGTTCTTGCACACTGACGGCTTGGGTGTCAGCAACCTGTGGTCTACTCCAGTTAGGAAACTGCACCAATGCCCTCCAAACCCTTTCACAACTACATCACTTAGAAAGGCCCCTGGGCCTTTCCCACTTCAGCTGTGCCCTAGTATAGTCAACCTTCCTCCCATGATTAGACATTATTATAGAAGGTTTCGAAAGGGAAGATTATTTTGAAAGATGACATCAAAGGCTGTCTCAGTGTAAGTTCATCTCCCTCAAATAAAATTAACTTATATACTTGGCAATAAAGTCAAATTGCTAACTAAATTGCCTCTTAGGGTTTGTTCTGTGAGTGAATGTGACATTTTTTAATAACAGCCTTTAAACCCCTCCTTTTATCTCCTTTGCTTCCCCCCACATTCAGTGACAGCTCAATTGGGAAAGCTATGCTGAAGGGAGCACACAAAATAAAAAGAGTGGTCGAGTGTAGTGGCTCACGCCTGTAATCCTAGCACTCTGGGAGGCTGAGGCCAGGTGGCTTGCTTGAGTTCAGGGGCTAGAGACCAGCCAGAGCAAAAGTGAGACC
The DNA here is from genome assembly GCA_963574655.1 of Perodicticus potto. Taxonomy (NCBI): domain Eukaryota; kingdom Metazoa; phylum Chordata; class Mammalia; order Primates; family Lorisidae; genus Perodicticus; species Perodicticus potto. Next base: position 32,465 of record CAUYRH010090110.1, read on the forward strand.
TCATCTCTACTAAAAAGGGAAAAATTAGCCCAAGTGTTGTGGCAGGTGCCTGTAGTCCCAGCTACTCGGGAGGATGAGCCCAGAGGATCACTTGACCCCAAGAGACAGGTTGCCGTGAGCTTTGATGATGTCACAGCAGTCTACCCAGGGAGACAGAGTGAGACTCTGTTTCAAAAAAAAAAAAGCACAAAGAGCACAAGGATTTAAACCTTAGCAGGCCCTAGCCTTCCACAGTGGGCCTGGGAAGGGGTCCAGGGATGTCTTGATGATTCAACCTTGCCATTGTTAAGGGCACTCTATGCAGAGTCCATAGAGTTGAGCTTTAGGCAGCATTGGAGCCATAGAGCCAGCTTCCTAGGGTGATCCTGACTCTACCACCCATGAACTCTGTAGCCTCAGACACGTTCTCAACTGCCTGTCCTTCCCTTCCTCCTCCTCCTAATGCAGGTGGTCACAGGACCCACTTCAGCCTTGGAAGAGAATTACGTGCATGGAAAACTGTTAGCGTAATATTAAACCCTTCATTACTGGAAAAACTCTCAGTAAAGTGCTAAGTCCTAATAATTAGTTCTTAATTATTCACAGAAACTTCAAGAAGAAAAAAATATGCAATTAAGATGATTCTGTTTAAGAGATATGGAATGAACATAATATTTGGGGTAGACTCACTTCTCAAGCCAAGAGCTTTCAAGCTTGACTAAGCTTTTCACTCCAACCTTAAATCTGTACTTCCTAAGAAAATAGCTTGGTTCTTTTTTATGCCAGTTTTTTCCCCTTTGCGAGATGCTATGTGCCATAGATGGACAAATTAGCCCAAGAGTATGCAGGGCCTTGTGAGGAGGCCCCACCAGGACAGAGTGGCTCTTGGAATCTATCTCATGGGTAACTTAACTTTCATAACCTTGGTATATCAGTGCCTAACAAGCTGTGTTTGTGTCGACGGGTGGCGGTGTCTTGCTGAGTGGCGTTCATTATTGTTGTTGCGTGTTTTTGTGTGCCGTACGACGACAGCTCTGATGGTCATTTCAGAAAAAGAGTTCCAAAATTGCTTTGAAGGGTGGACTAGGTGCTGGCGTCGGTGCATAGCTTCCCAAGGGGAGTACTTCGAAGGTGACCATAGTGATATTCAGCAATGAGGTATGTAGCACTTTTTCTAGGATGAGTTTGCGAACTTAATTGTCAGACCTCATTATATGCATTGTGTAATGATCAAATCAGGGTAATTAGCATATCACCTTAAACACTTGTCATTTCTTTGTAGTGGGAACATTCAAGATCCTCTCTTCTAAGTATCTTGAGATATACATTACCTTATTGTTAACTATATCGCCCTACCATGCAATAGATCACCAGAACTTATTCTCCTATCTAATGGTAATTTTGTACCTACTGACCAGTCACTCCCTAGCTCCCTTCCCTCCCCCAGTAACTACCATTCTACTTTGTATTTCTGTGTGATCAACTTTTTTAGATTTCACAGATGAGTGAGAGAGACCATGTTATTTGTCTTTCTGTGTCTGGCTTATTTCATTTAACATAATGTCGTTTCAAGTTCATCCATGTTACTGCAAGTGACAGCATTTCATTCTTTTTATGGCTGAATAGTGTTCCTTTGTGTATACATCTCATTATTTTCTTTATTCAATCATTGTTGGACAGTTAGGTTGATTCCATTTCTTGTCTATTGTGAATAGTGCTGCAGGGGTACAAATATCCCTTTGACATACTGATTTCATTTCCTTTGGATATATATCCAGTAGTGGAATTGATGAATCATATAGTAGTTCTATTTTTGATTTTCTGTTTTCCATTATGGTTGTACTAATTTATGTTCCTACCAACATTATGTGAGGGTTTCCTTTTCTCCACAATCCACCAACACTCTTTGTCTTTTTGATAATAGGTATTCTAACTGGAGTGAGATGATATATCATTGTGGTTTTGATTTGTATTTCTCTAGTGATTAGTGATATTGAGCTTTTTTTTTTTTTTCCTACCTGTTGGCCATTTTGAGAAATGTCTGTTAAGGTCTTTTATCCATTTTAAAATTGGATTATTTGGTTTTTTGCAGTTGAGTTATCTGAATTACTTATGTACTCTAGATATTAACCCCTTATCAGATACATACTTTACAAATATTCTTTCTCATTCTGTGAGTTGTTTCCTCACTCTGTTGCTTGTTTGCTTTGCCGTACATATGAAGCTTTTTAGTTTGATATAATACCATTTGTCCATTTTTGCTTTTGTTGCCTGTGCTTTTGAGATCTTATCAAAAAAATCCTTGTCCAGTCCAATGTCTTAGAGCATCTCTTCTATGTTTTCTTCTAGTAGTTTCATAGTTTGGGGTCTTACATTTTGAGTTGGTCTTTAATACATTTTGAATTGATATTTTGTATGTGGTAAAAGGTTCTGGTTTCATTTTTCTGCATGTAAACCTCTAATTTTCTCAGCACCATTATTGAAGACCAAAATGGCCAAAACCTTCCTCAATGTGTATTCTTGGCACCTTTATGAGTTGGCTATAGATGCATGGATTTATTTCCGGGTACTCCATTCTGTTCCATTACTCTGTGTGTCTGCTTTTATGCCAGTCCCATGCTGGTTTGGTTACTATGGCTTTGTATATATTTTGAAGTTAGATAGCATGATGCCTCCAATTTATTTTTTTCTTCTCAAACTTCTTTGGTTGTTCCTGGTCTTTTCTGATTCCATATGAATTTTGGGATTGCTTTCTCTATTTTTGTAAAGAATGTCATTGGGATTTTGATGGGGATTGCATTGACTCTGTAGATTGCTTTAGGTGGTGTGGAGATTTTAACAATATTAATTCTTGCATGGTCTTCCTCACCTTTCTCCTCCTCATTGGCCAGACTATCCCTTATGTACCTACTTGAGTCCCCACCTCCCCTGCCAAGGCTTCCCAGGATAATCTGGCCTTCTAGCTCTCCCACTCCTCTAAACTTTGTCAAGACAACTACAGCTTTATGTAGGCTTGTATCCTATCTGTAGTATTCTCTGTGTTTTTCCCAATTAGCCTCATCTTCTGCACTAAAAAGGAAGTCTCTTAAGTACCATGTTACTCACCTCCCATGGCACAAGGTTAAGCCTGCACCTGAGTGGACAGATGCTGGGAACAGGAGAGACATGAGGCCTCTGCCAAATCCATGCAAAAACTGAGGAATCAAACAGAGCAACAGCCTGATCCCTGTGGCTCTTTTGCCATCAGAGGATGACTCATGTAAAGAAAACTAAGAAAAGGATTTCTGGTGTCCCCAGTCCTTAATAACCAAAACAGAAAGAAACAGGAAGACCCAAACATTACTTCTGTCAGCTAACTGAGTTATTTTAGAGTATCTAAAGCAGGGTGGTATTTGTTAGAGGTGGGTGCCGTGTAGTTTTAGGGACAAAAACAGATAAGAAGGCCTATATTAGAGTGTGGAATATCTTTCGGAAAAAGAAAAAAAAATTGAGATTATTTATAATTTTCTGGTTTTTAACAATTGAAAGGTTTCCTGTTTTCTCACATTTTCCCCCTTGTCTCTACTACAGCCTCACCTTTTGTTTACATTTCCACACAGGACTGGACAGCTCCCCAGACCTCACCCCTCCCCAAGGGAAGACGGGGGCCGCACACCCTGACCCCAGCAAGACCTCAGTAGGTGCAGAGCACGTCGGCGGCCCCCAGAATCCTGGTCAGCCTGTGTCCCCCGTGGGCTCCAAGCCCAAGGGCAGATCACCAGTCAGACTGGCCCTCAAGGGCAGCTTGTCCCCAGGGGAGAAGACGGCAGCTCCTCCTGACTGCAGCAAGAGCGGGGCTGCTCCAGCAGCCAGCTGGGCCCCCAGCACCAGGAGCACAGCTGCTTCCAGGGGAGCAGAACCTGGGGCAGAGGGAGTGATACCATCTAGTGCTATCCTATCAGGAGACAACCTCACATCCCAGGAGAAGAGACAGGGAGCTCCTGGTAACCACAGCGAGGCTTTGAGAACAGGAACCCGTGCACCTGAGAACCCCCAGGAGTCTGCTCTGCTAGAGGGGACAGATTCTATGTCCTTGAGGGTACCGCAGGCCAGCCTCTCTCTGCTGCAGTCTACTGACATGACCGAAGGAGTGTGTGGCAGTGTCTCGGGGCACTGCTGCCCAGTGGGGAGTAGAGAGAGCCCTGTGACAGACATCGACAGACTCGTCAGGGAGCTGGATGTGTCTGAGGCAAGGACTCCGTCTTCCCAGAAAGAAGAGCGTGGGAATCCGGAGGGCAGTTCTCAGGGTTGCCTGCCTGCTGAGCCCCTCGAGGTCATGGGGAGCCAGACACCCTCCCCAAGGAGGGCCCGGGCTGCAGGTCCACTCCCTCACCCTCAGTGGGCCTCCCAGCCTTCAGTTTTGGACTCAATTAATCCTGACAAACACTTTACAGTGAACAAAAACTTTCTGAGCAACTACTCTAGAAATTTCAGCAGTTTTCACGAAGACAGCACCTCCCTGTCTGGCCTGGGTGACAGTACGGAGCCGTCACTCTCTTCCATGTATGGTGATGCCGAGGACTCGTCTTCTGACCCTGAGTCACTCACTGAAGCCCCACACTCTTCCACCAGGGACAACTGGTCACCTCCTCATTCCCGTGGCTCTTCTCACAAGCAAGATGCTATGGAGTCTGAGGAGGAGCAAATAGAAATCTGTTCCACGAATGGCTGCCCCAATCCACACTCGAGTCCTGCTCACCATCCCACCCAGGCTGCTCCCTGCCCCGCCTCAGCCAAGGTTCTGCCACTGAAACACAGTGCTCTGAGCGAGCTGGTAGAGAGTCCATGTGAGAGAGCCACCTTCTTGCCAGGAGCCGCAAACACTACAATCCCAAACTCTTCCCCGCCATTTTCACTCTCAGATGTAAACTCTGAGGAGCACAACACTCACATGGATGTAAGCATTTCACAGAACCACAGGCCACAGGCCTTGTGTGCAGCAGGAACTGTGGACATCACCAGCACTAGCTCAGCTGTGGAAAACACGTGGCCTTCTAACGTCGCTGCGCACTTCCACAAACCCCTGCTCACTCTCAGCTCCCCTAACATGGTAAATGGTTTGGAACATGACATGCTGAATGGCAAAACCCTAAATAAACAAGAAACAAACAGTGATGTAACCATCCACCCATCCTTCTTAGGTGCGAATGTCCCCAGGATAGGAGAATCTGCTTTGGCAAACCTTCACATCTCTGAAAGCCAAGACCTAGATGATGTGCTACAGAAGCCAAAAGTGGTCGCCCGGAGGCCCATCATGGCCTGGTTTAAAGAAATAAATAAAAGTAACCAAGGTGCGCATGTGCAGAGCAAAGCTGAGAAGGAGCAGTCCATTACACCAGCCAGGAGTCCTGACTGCAAAAATCAGCTGTGGAGCTCAAGCCACACGAAGGGGGTCCCCGTGCTGCATAGCCCTCCGCAGCCAAAAATGAACCCGGAAAATAAAGACCTGTCTAAGAAAAGTCCGGTGGAAACGCTTCTGAGTAACTGCCAGAAACCCAAGTGCGGCCCTAAGCTGAAGAGACTTAGCATCAAGAGCAAAGGTAGAGTCAGCTCTGAGGCCCCTGCCGCCAGCACGGGGAGGACTACAGGGTTGGACCACAGGAAGCCCCTCACTTCACCCCAGGCCTCCCACAAGATGCTGTTTAAGGGAGCATCACAGCTGTTCCCCCTGGCCGACCATGAGGAAGCCCATACAAACGCCGCGGCCAGCCCCATGTCTCCCCAGTGTGTGCTGGAGAGCAAGCAGGCTCTGGCTGCCTCTGCGTCACTGAAGCCCTCAGCGTCAGACACCAGCATCAGGACTTTCATTTTACCCCTGACCTCCTCCAAGACTCTTCCTGAGCAGAGTGCCTGCGATAGGTCCCACACGCCTGTGTACTCCGAGCCTGACAGAGACTGCCCACCTGCCCCCAGATGTCCCAAGTTCAGACCTGAGGGCAAGGCACCCTGCACCAACTCAGGGCCAGTGAGCCCTGCAGCTCCCAGGAGCATGTCCACAGCAGGGAACAGGCAGAGTGAGCCTCGCTCTAACAGCCACACTGTGTCAGCAGCATCAGACGTGGCCCAGCCCAGGCTGCCTGGTGAAAAGGGAAGCAGCACAGTTACTAATGATCCCCTAGAAAGAACAAACCAACTGACCATAGTTGAGATTGCTTCTGAAAGAATGCCAAAGAATGCATGTGGTGACAAGCCAGCTGAAAGTGACAGGCGGGGAGGGTCCTCGGCCCAGAACAACTGGCAGGAGAAGAGTGAACTCCGACTCTGTCACCAATCAGTGGAATCATCCCCAAACCATCCGTCCTCACTCACATCTCCTGCCTTCCAGGTAGAACCAGAAATGCACCCACCATCCAGCATGGCGAAACTGGCTGCCGCCTCCTCCCCCCAGCTGCCTGCTAAAAAGGGAGATTCCTCCCAGGGAAAAGCAAGCCAGATGGCAGCCTCCCTCGGGGTACCCAAGAACTGCCCACCCGTGGAGGAGGACCACCCATACTTCACACCAAGGCCAGCAACCAGGACCTACTCCATGCCAACCCAGTTCTTAAGCCATTTTGGACGGGAAGGTCAGTCCCCACACAACCCAGGTCGCTCTGCTCGAGACAGTCAAATTCCTGTAACAGGTGGTGGTCTCCCCGAGGCAAAGGCCCCCAAAGGTAGTATTATTAGCCTGGTTAATGGACAGGGTGTATATAGCGTAAAGCCCCTGCAGGAAACATCGAGAATCCTTCCAGCAACAGATGAAGGGGATACCATTTCAGTCCAGGAGACAAGCTGCCTAGTCACAGACAAAATCAAAGTCACCAGAAGACATTACTGCTATGAGCAGAACTGGCCTCATGAATCTACCTCATTTTTCTCTGTGAAGCAGCGGATCAAGTCTTTTGAGAATCTGGCCCATTCTGATCGGCCTGCAGCCAAGTCTGGGGCTTCCCCTTTCTTGTCAGTGAGCTCCAAGCCTCCCGTCGGGCGACGGTCTTCCGGCAGCATTGCTTCAAGCAGCCTTGGCCACCATGGGGACACAGCAGCAAGGTCGCTGAGACGCAGCTTAAGTTCCTGCAGTGAAAGCCAAAGTGAAACCAGCGCCCTTCTCCCTCAGATGACCAAGTCCCCATCTAGCGTGACACTGACCATCTCCCGACAGAATCCACCAGAGACCAATAGCAAGGGTCCTGGATCCGACCAAAAGAAATTCCTTGGTCCTTCAGGAATTCCCACCCCAACAGTAACCCCATCCTCTCCTGCCAAGAGGAATAAGTCCTCAGTGCGCCACGCCCAGCCCTCAGCCGTGTCTCGCTCTAAGCTCCAGGAACTGAGAGCCTTGAGCATGCCTGACCTTGACAAGCTGTGCAATGAGGACTACTCAGCAGGGCCCGGCGCTGTGCTCTTCAAAACCGAGCTGGAGATCGTCCCCAGGAGGTCATCTGGCTCCCTGTCTGGAGGCCTTTCATGTCCTGAGAAGGGTAGAAATAAGGCCTGTCCCCCTAAAGCCAGTGAGCCTGGGACACCCAGTTCAACCAATGATGTGGGCAAAAATGCCCAGGATCTGCTTTCTGGAAAAAGCTGGTCAGTTAAGTGAGTATCTGCCCCTACTTTTACTTAACAAACTTGTTGTAGGGCCAAATGCGGTGGCTCACACCTGTAATCCTAGCACTCTGAGAGGCCAAGGTGGATGGATTGCCTGAGCTCATGGGTTCAAGACCAGCCTGAGCCAGAGCAAGACCCTGTCTCTAAAAACAGCTGGGCCGTGTGGCAGGTGCCTGTATTCCCAGATACTTGGGAGGCTGAGGCAAAAAAATCGCTTGAGCCCAACAGTTTGAGGTTGCTGTGAGCTATGATGCCACAGCACTCTACCAAGGGTGATAAAGTGAGACTGTTTCTAAAAAATAAAAATAAATAAAAATCAACTTGTTTTAATTTGGATTTTTAGACATATAGAAAAATTGCAAAGATAATACAGAGTTCTCACATACCTCTCACTCTTCACAGTGTTAACATGTTACGTAACCACAGTCTGTTTGTCAAAAGTAAGACATTAACGTTGGAATAATACTACTAACTACAGACTTTATTCAAATTTTGCTAAATAAATTCCACACCAGGACCTGACATTGCATCAGCCCCATTTGTATTTATTTACTATTTAGCCTTTTTTTTTTTTTTTTTTTTTGAGACAGTCTCTCTGTGTCACCCCAGGTAGAATGCTATGGCCTCAGCCTACCTCACTAGAGAACTGGAGAAATGGTTTTCTTCTTTAATGTTTTTCAAATGTATTTCTGTGATTTAGTTTGGATCAACTTCTAGTCTCAGCGGGGGAACAGCAAAGATTACAGTCTGTTTTATCGTCAGTGGGATCAAAATCTACTATCCTGACTCTCATTCAGGAGGCGAAAGCACAATCAGAGGTGAGTGAAATGCAGAAAACACAGGAAGATGAATTCAGAGCAGTGTTAGTGCCTGGGTTTGTGCCACCAGCTCAGACTGCCAAGGAGAGCCCCCCAACATCCCAGTGAGGACATGTTGGATTGTGACTTTTTTTTTTTTTTTTTTTTTTTGAGACAGAGTCTCATTATGTCACCCTCGGTAGAGGGCCATAGCATCACAGCTCACAGCAACCTCAAACTCTTGGGCCTAAGCGATTCTCTTGCCTCAGCCTTCTGAATAGCTGGGACTACAGGTGCCCATCACAATGCTCAGTTATTTTTTGGTTGCAGTTGTCATGGTTGTTTAGGAGGCTCAGGCCTGGCTCGAACCTGCCAGCCTCAGTGTATGTGATGTGGCTGGTGCCCTAGTCACTGAACTACGAGGGCTGAGCCTCAGTTGTGACTTTTATGATGTGGTCTGACCTCTGCCTTACTAGCTACCAGCTGGTTCTAGAAGCTAGACCTTGTCTTAAATGCTCAGCTGCCCAGATGGTGTCATTGCTGTTTTAATTCCCCATTAACAACTAGTTACCATCCATGCAACTCCTGCATTTGGCATTTGTCTGCAGAAGGTCCTCAAATCAGAACTAGGCATGTTGGAAACATTGAAAAATGACAAGTACCTCTGCTATTTAAGTGGGGACAGAAACTAGTCAAGGGAGCCACCTGCTGGCAAAAGAAAAGTTACATTGCTGTAACCTACCCTTGCCCTGAAGGATAGTCAACCCTTGGACCATGTGGGAATTAGAGATACTGACCTCCTCACAGTCAAAAATCGCATGTAACTTTTGACTCCCCCAAAACCTAACTACTAATAGCCTACTGCTGACCAGAGGCCTTATTAATAACACAAAATATCAATTAACACATTTTCTATATTATGTTCTATATTCTTATAATAACATAAGCTAGAAAATAGAAAATAGTATTTTAAAAAATCATAAAGAAAATATTTACTGTTCATTAGTAGAAGTAGATCATCATAAAGATCTTCATCTGTGTCATTTTCATATTGATAAAGAAGAGGAGTTTTGTCCAGCTGTCTCTTGCTGGCAGAGGCAGAAAAAAATGCCACGTGTAAGTGACCCTTAAGCTCAAACCCGTGTTGTTCAAGGGTCAACTGTATGAGAGGATCTGAGCCCCAGAATACAAGACAAAAAAGCTAATTAGTAATTACAAGTTACGTCTTTATTTTTTTTTTTTTAACAAGTTACATCTTTAAGTAAATCAGATATAACAGTAAACATCAACAAGGTAAACCATGGGTTTGCATCTAGGATACTCTTCAGAGGAACAAAACTGATTTCTTAGGACTATTCATAAATAGTTGAACCCTAATAAGTATTTTTCTATTTAGAGGAGAAGGTAAATATGAAAAAACTTTTCTTTAGTAGTGATATACCTGGGTCACTAATGTTATCCAAGAACACTGTTGCAGAAATTCAAATACAAGGGAACCTCTGTAAGTTGACCACCCAAGGTATTGTGACAAACTGGTCAACACAAGGAACTAGGCCTACTGTACTGATAAGTACATGTGGTCCACGTCTGGTCCGTGAAAATTAGGTCCTAATTTTTAAGGATGTAATGTAGGGAGGTGGTCAACTAGGGAGGTTCTACTGTACCGCCCCGAGTGGCTGTGAAGTTTGTCAGCTAAGGATCAGCCTTGGAATCCATAGTGAGGAGATAGAGTGGTTTTAGGGTCCATTCCCTTCTGATTCTCAGCCAACTGGCTCGGATCTATGCAGTTAAGAAACTCCTGAGATGTGAAGCATTTTTCACTTTCAGTGAAAGGGAACAACTCATCATCTTCCTTCCTCCTTCTACTAGTTATAATAAGCAAGAAATAAGGAAGCTTCACTCTGGGATTGCCAGCCAAGGTGGCCCAGGTTGGGTCACACTTTGCCAGGCCCGCTTTGCTGCAAACATTTAATGGTGTTAGATAAAATGTGAAAGGATAGTGGGCACAGTGGCTCACGCCTATAATCCTAGCATTGTGGGTGGCCAGGAGGATCACTTGAGCTCAGGAGTTCAAGACTAGCCTGAAGAGGCTAGGAGTGGTGGCTCATGCCTGTATTTCTGGGAGGCTGAGGTGCATGGCTTGCCTGAGCTTCCAGGTTTGAAACCAGCCTGTGTAAGAACAAGACCCTGTCTCTAAAACAGCCAGTTGTTGTGGTGAGCACCTGTAGTCCCAGCTACTCAGGAGGCTGAGACAAGAGAATCACTTGAACCCAAGACTTTGAGGTTACTGTGAGCTATGATGTCACCGCACTCTACAGAGGGCAACAAAGTAAGATTCTCAAAAACAAAAAACAAACAAAAAAAAAAAACCAGCCTAAACAAGAACAAGAGCCCTCTCTACTAAAAATAGGGAGGAAAAATTGCCAACTATTGTGGTGGGTACCTGTAGTCCCAGCAAGTCAGGAGGCTAATGCAGGAAGATCACTGGAGTCCAGGAGTTTGAGGTTGCAGTGAGCTGTGATGGTGTCAGGGCAGTCTACATGGGACAGTGGAGCAAGATTCTGTCTCAGAAAAAAAAGGAACATGAGAAAACCAGACAGTGTCCACCAACCTTATAAACGAGATGCACGTTTTCTAGGACCTCAAACAAAGTAGAGACAGGATGCTAAGTGCTACTGTTGGGGACGTCTTCTGGGGCCCCCTCACCTCCCTTATGTCAAACTCACAGCAGCCGCCGATTGGGGTGGTTCAGTGTTGAAGGTCATTCCTACTTCAATCAGAACGCAGCTTTCCTTTCCCTTAGTATCTTAAGTGGACATCAGAGAGGAACAGTAAGCAGAGATAGTCTTACTCTGGCATCCTCAGTCCAGAACTTTCCTACCTTGCTTTTTTCCAATGAGTACAGTGTATAGGTGGTAAAAACAGAACTGAACAAAACTACTTCCTGTGTCCTTCTGTTGGTGGAGTGAGAGATCAGAGAGCACAAAACAAGTGCTAGTCTTTTGCCTTCCACACACCCAAACCTTGAAGAGCTCTTGACAGTTGATATGGCTTTCCTGGTGCTGGTCTAAGCTTCTCAGAGAAAATTTGACCTGATGGTCAGCTTTTAGCACACTGCTGTTCTCAAACACCACTGATTGAAAAAAAAAAAAGTGAATAAATTAAAATTTGGTGATAATTTGTCCTTGAATGTAGGAGACTCCCATTTTCAAGTACTCTGTCTTTAGGCTCCAATAAGACATCAAATAACTGAGAATATTCATACTTACAGCATCAGTATTACCTCCCCAAAGCTGAACAAAGATCATTTGATGGACCACTTGCCCTATTTTTGTTTAGAAACCGCAGTCATGAACCTTCTTCCCTGACCCGTGTCCGAGCACATAGTTGATGGTGCCCACGAAGTCAACATCCCACCACCCCCTCAAAAAAGTTCTGTAGGATATTCTCGTGTCAGCATGTAGGGCTTGGGTTCATACCCTCTGTAGAGAGATGTGAAATGCTTGGAGTTAGTCCTCGTGTTTTACTAGTGAAGCTAAATACTCTTTAATTTGTGTTCCCTCCCCAGCACATTAGAGGTGGTTTTCTGTCATCATTTTCACTTTCTCTCATCAAGTCAATCCTTCAGAATTATCATTAGATTCTTTTTCAGGATACCTTGAAGTGAAGGATTATAAATCACTTCATGTGCAGCCCAGCAGTACAAATCTTTACAGCATTGCCGAATCCTATCTAGAATGTGAGTGAAGGAAGTCAAAATTTAGGATAGTTAGCCCAGCAACTTTTTATCTGAAAATATTTTATTTCAAGATATTGTTTGACTGATTTGCAAAACACAGTAACAGTCATTTATTACTTAATCCTAGGCCACCAAAAATATTTTGGTCTCTATGTGAGTTGACCATTACTTTTTAAATACTTTATATTTCATGACGTCAGTTACCTAATTGTGCCTGAAATCCAGTGTCCTGGATATGGGGAGGATGGTGTATAAAACACATGGCCTTCTCCTGCCTCCTGGCACTTGTCTTTTTGCTATTGCTAGAACTAGCTATGCTAATTTGTAGACTTGAACAATTATAAAGAATTCCTGTCATGGTCAAACTATATGCTGTGATCAAATTGGGGAAGACACAATCTGGTGCCTCACATGGCTTGAAGACTCAGGAATTCTATGTTGTTCCCTGCCCCCATCCACGTTCATATCCATCTTCCCTGAGCTTCCACAGATGCAAGTCGGAGCCTCAGAATTTGCCATGTAAGCACCACCCAGCAGGCTCTCACGTGTAGAAATGGGGCAGGTCTTACGCTTGGGACAGCCTGTGCGTCCCTACAGTTAGCGGTAACGGGTACTTTTGAGGAGGGTCTGGGCACAAGTGATGTGATCTTTTTCTGTTGCTTTTCATTAGCATAAAGAAGATGTTTGCTTCATAGTGCTGACTAGAAGAGAAGGCTCAGGTCTGGGATTCAGTGTGGCAGGAGGGGCAGACATGGAGCCCAAATCAGTCATGGTAAGTGGCGATGCTGTTGGGCTTTTAGGAAAATCCCTCCTTGCGAAGCCCAGAATTTTATGAGGACACAAATTCTAGTCAGTAGGTTCAAAGATTGCTGGGTTTTGGTCCCCGCTACCAACATAAAAAGTGGAAAAGTGGGAAGAGTGGTATGTAACGTTTTCATCAACAAAGATCAGCATCTTCAACACAGAGCTTTTACATCACTCAGAGACCTTTGGGATCACTGAGGAGGTCACCTGCTCTGGACAAGCCCAGGGTGGTCTTTGGATGCCAAACACATATTGGACACCCACAAAAAGTTGGGTAAACCGATGTGTAGACACCAACGTTGACATCTGCAATTCCAACCCTCACACTGAATATGTTTTCTAATCAACCACCTGTGTGATTTAGAAAATCTGTCATTATAAAGTTCCTTTATTACAGATTTGCAGTTTCCCTCTTACTTTGACTGGAGGTCATAAATAGATCTGGCTTTTGTTCCCTTTTTCTTTCTTTGTCCCAGGTCCACAGGGTGTTTTCTCAGGGGGCAGCTTCTCAGGAAGGGACCATGAGCCGAGGAGATTTCCTTCTGTCAGTCAATGGCGCCTCACTGGCTGGCTTAGCCCAGGGGGATGTCCAGAAGGTTCTACACCAGGCACAGCTGCACAAAGATGCCCTCATGGTCATCAGGAAAGGGACTGATCAGCCCAGGCCCTCTGCCAGGCAGGAGCTTCCCAAGTCCAATGGGAAGGGCCTGCTGTCCAGAAAGATCATCCCCCTGGAGCCCGGCATTGGTAAGATACCAGCTTAGCAGTGTGAACAGGTGGCAGATATGGCATATTGGTTGAATGTACAGGAAAATTCTACATCCCCAAAACTAGCAGTAGCAAAGTCTAGCGTTTCAAGGATGATTCTTGCACAAGCAGTGCTACAAATATTAGTTCAAGCCACACTGCTGAAGACCTAAGATGGCCACGTGACAGCTTCTCTAAGTGCTCTGAGGAGGAGCCCCTGTTTAGTTTCCCTCCTCATGAGGACTGGCAAGTAGAACGGGAAATTCCTGCAGTGGGGGAGTCAATCTTGCAGAGAAATTCCTAAACCAAGAATTGCCCTTGGGGAAACAGGAAACATCAAGGTTGGTACAGAGACTGCAGCCTTAGTCAAGCATGAGAGCTCCCTAGAAGAGGTTCAGGAACAGATTTCCCGTGGGCCCCTCACCCTCAGGGGCTCGGAGCTAAGCCTGGCATCTGTTTCTGCAGGCTGATGTCTGCCCTTAGATAAGAACTGCAAGTGTCTGGGGCGTCCTGCCACAGTGCTCAGGAGCCATGTCTGTCTTTCAGTCAGTATGACAAAGCAGAGTCTACAGAAGTTCAGTTTGGAGCACTGCCTTCTGGGAGGAGCCTTTCCTTCTCAGCATCTCTCCCTGATAAGGTCAGCAGCTAGCTGAATTCCTTTGCACAAGGCTTTACTGAAAATGACTCTGATTCCATTGAATGAGAAATACTTCTTATATTCTCAAAGATCAGCATCTTCAATACAGAGCTCACATGATGTAAAGGCCCAGTCCGATGCCTCTGCATCAATACAGAGCTCACATGATGTAAAGGCCCAGTCCGATGCCTCTGCAGTGGTGTCTGCAGCCTTCCTTTTGTTCTGTTGTAGCTCTCCTAGACAGCTGAAGCCCTAAATCATCAGACCTCTCCATGCTGGCTGTTACCACAGTACTCCCTGGACTGCCTGGTAGATTTTCAATAGGATCCAGGAAACTTGCACTGTCAAAGGACACCACTTGGCACTTAGGACTAACAGCTTGCAGAGTTTTTAAGCCTTGTGAACTCTGATAGGGAAGGTTCTCCCATCATTGGTAATCATTATGTATGCCTCTAGCACCTCCAGGGAATCTGGCCTTGTAACAGAGCCTGAAGAGTTATCAAACTGTGAGCACACCTCGAGGGCTTAAATGTGTTCCTGCTTCTATTCCTAAACTTGTTCCTATTTAGTCTCCCTGGTCCTTTACAATTTTTTTTTTATCATATCCTGAGTGTCTGACTTGGGGCCTGGTGCAGTAAGCTGACATTAGAGGCACCTAGAAAATTTTTTGGTGAAATCCTGATGCTCAGGAACTTCTCCCAGCTGAATTAAATCAGAAATGCTGAGCAGTGGCCTGGCGCAGAGGCTCCTACCTAGAATTCTAACACTTTGGGGAGGTGAAGCAGCAGGGTTGTTTGAGGAGTTCAAGCCTGAACGAGAGCGAGACTCCATCTCTACAAAAAAAAAAAAGATAAAACAGCTGGGTGTGATAGCACATGCCTAGAGTCCCAGCTACTCAGACTAAAGCAGGATTATTTGAGCCCAGGAGTTGGCGCTGCAGTGAACTAGAATGATACCACTGCATGCTAGCCTGTGCTATAGAGTAAGACCCTGTCTCAAGGAAAAAAGAAGAAAAAAATGCTGAGGCATGGGGAGCAGGCCCCAGTACTTTTTTAATGTTCCCAGCTGATTCCAGTATGCAGCCATAGACCCGCAGTAATAGGCCTGTTTTCCTGTTTAACAGCAAGTGAAGTCACATGCTGCTCCCAGTGTTAGGAAATGTCCTTCAGACCATGTGGACTGGCCTTTATGGCCACAATGGACTGCAGAGGTGATGATGCTAGCTGGGCCTCAGCCCAAATGAAGACAGTAAGTGGACAGTTTAATCCCTCTGTGGCCCTTCACCCACCCACCAATCAACTAAGTGCACTTAGCACTGACATCCTGGGCTGGTGCGGCATGTAAGGAAGGGAAATAAAAAGTTTACGACCCCAGCCAGCCTCACTGGACTAGCACACAGCGCATGCCAGTTGGCTGCTGTGCAGCAGGCATCACCATGGAAACCCTTCTCCGCACAGTGGAGCAGCCTGCCAGTGTAGACAGCTTGTGTGTGCATGAGGACAGACATAACTGGACACTCTCTCCTAGGAGTGTGAGTGGTGGAGGGAGGAGGAGGAAAGTTCCGCAGCCTCCTGGGGAGCTTTGGAGTCGATTTTAAGTCTCACATGAGGCTGGGCATTTTGGTGCAGCTGAGCCTTTAGTACCAAAGGGTGAAACTTCCCTGTCATCAGTAGCCAAGGCTGGTGGGAAATCAAATTTGATTCCCCATATGTGACTTCAGTCTTTACTGAGACGTGCACTGCCTGTGTGTGGCTTAACCAAAGCAGTTGGTTTTCTGGGGATTTGTGCAAGGTACAAAAGCCCTCTCCAATGCTTGCAGAAAATGCACAGAACAAAGGACCCAAGTACCATAGGAACACAGCCAGGAGGGCAGACCAACCCTTTGTCTGGGATCAATTGTTAGAACATCACAAAGTCTACGGGACTTGAGGGGGCCAAGAGGACATGGTGCATGAGCAATGCACAGCCCTGTCATTCTGATCTTGATTGAATACTGCTCCTACAGGGAGAAGCCTGGCTGCACGTGATACCCTATGTGTCGACGTGCTGAAGACCTCAGCTGGGTTGGGATTGAGTCTAGACGGGGGAAAATCATCTGTGTCTGGAGACGGGCCTCTGGTCATCAAAAGCGTGTACAAAGGTAATGTCCAAGAAAACTCAGCCTTCAAGGTCCTGTTTCCTGTCCATGTTATGTCTTGATGAAAACTTGTTGTCTTCCACTTGGAAATCAAATGTATTTTTAAAAATCTAAAATGTTTTTAGTAGCTTTGAGACAGTTCACTGTTGGTCAGTCCTGTAGTTTTTTGCAGTTTTTACATATTAACTCATATAATCCTATCAGGTGGGTGCCATTATCGTGCCTATTTACAAAAGGAGAAACTCAGCCACAGGAGTCAAGGAGGTGCCTCAGGTCGCACAGCTGTAAGTGGCAGAACCACACTCAAACCCAGTAGTCTGGCACCTGAGTTTGTTCCCCAAGCCCTGAATTTACAGTCCCTAACTCCATGTTCCTCTCTGTGTTCTTAAGTGATATTACTGTTATCAATGTGAACAACCAAGCTAAGCAATGCCCTCAGACTTGGCAGTCAGGAGTACTTATATCAGCCAAGATCTTAACCTATGAGGCAGCAAGAAAGTAGATACTTTTGAAATGGTTGGTAAGTATAAGTCTGTTCGGCACAGCGCCTGTGGTTCAATGGGCTAAGGCGCCAGCCATGTACACCTGAGCTGGCGGGTTCAAATCTAGCCCGGGCCCGCCAAACAACAATGACGGCTGCAACCAAAAAATGGCCAGGCATTGTGGCGGGTGCCTGTAGTCCCAGCTACTTGGGAGGCGGAGGCAAGAGACTTGCTTGAGCCCAGGAATTGGAGGTTTCTGTGAGCTGTGATGCCATGGCACTCTATCCAGGGTGACAGCTTGAGGCTCTGTCTCAAAAAATAAAAAAAGAAAAACAATTTAAAAATAAATAAATAAATAAAAAGCTAGCAGAAAATTCACTGATTGTTCAGATAGCACTACAATCAGATTGACAGAACAATGTCTTCACAGAATTGAGAGAATATCTCAAGTCAGCTAAGAATGACAGCTATATTTGGAGGTATTTTAAGATATTCATGTAGGGAGATGGAGTTGATGCCATTGACCGTCACAGGACACATGTCTAGGACCTAGAAGTCAAAGGCTGGCTGGCATAGCACCTAGGGTCAGAGGAATCTGGCTATAATTCCACCACTACAGTGGAGAAAATGAATGTCCTCTAGCAAAGCAGAGATCAACTACTTGGCCCTGTCACTAGCATCTGGTCAGACTAGCCTCAGCGTGTAGATGCTCTTGAGTGCAAGCCTGAGGTTTTGTTCTTGGGAAAAGACATTCAGATGATGTGGAGTATTATAAGGTAGAGCCCTCCCCGCCACTTTTTTGGAGACCAGTAAATCTAGTTACTTTGTACAGACTTGGGCTTATGCAAAGATTTCATCTTCTTACCTCCTATTTATACTTACAAATTTCGTGGGGGTAAGTTTTTCATTGTTTTCCTGTGCCTTTTAACTCATAAGAAATCAGTATTGGTATATTTTTTTCTGTTACATAAGGCTAATAAAAAACTCTGAATAATAAAGAAATTAAATATCAATATCCCTGAAGGTCAGGGATTTTATCCATGAAAAAGTTGTTTTTAGGCTCCTGTTATGAGGCAGCAGTGTACACTGGTACAGTTACAGGTTTGGATGGCTTCTGTTTCTCATCATCTTACGAAATAAGCTGCCAAAAAGGTAAGAGATAAATAGTTTACCAAGAGTGATGAATTCACAATCAACATACAAAGATCAACAGAATTTCCTATATGTCAGCAATAACTTATTTTTAAATATCACAGGAAAGTTTCTTAAATGTAACAGAAAAACATTAAATGTTTATTGTATGGCAAAAAAAATTAGTATAAAAATATAAGTCACTGATTCGAAGATATTTGATCAACAAAGACTTAAAATCTGGAGTATATAACTATAATCCAGTAAGAAAAAGACAACTTAAAAATATTTAGGTAAAGGCAACAATAGAAAATTGACAAAACACAAATGGCCAAGAAATATAAAATGCTCAAACTTAGTTATTGGATGAAAATTGTAAATATTGGGAATCATTTTTTTAATTATCAAGTTGGTCAAAAATAAGTTTCCTAAAATGTGTTGACAAGGATGTGAACAATGGAAAACACTTACTCTTTCTGGTGCAAGCATATGGTGTTTCATCTCTAGGGAGAATTTTGGCAGTGCTTACTTAAATGGAAGCTATGAAACAATTTTTCTTTTTTTAATTTTTTTGCGACAGTCTCACTTTGTCACCCTTGGCAGAGTACAGTGGCATCACAGCAACCTCAAACTCTTGGGCTGAAGTGATTCTCTTGCTTCAGGCACCTGCCACATGCTCAGCTATTTTTAGAGACAAGGTCTTGCTCTGGCTTAGGCTAGTCTCTAACTCCTGAGCTCTAGCGATCTACCCACCATGGCCTCCCAGAGTGGTAGAATTACAGGCACTCCTTATCTCTTATCACCCTCCTGTAATTTTTATCTTTCTCCGTCTTCATACGGATTTAATGTTTTTATTTTTTAAAATGTATTTGTCATTGTTTGGCGGGCCCAGATTTGAACCCCTCAGCTCTGGTGTATGTGGCTGGCACCCTAGCTGCAGGCACCAAGCCAATGCAATTATTTTAGATGCAAGCAGAAGCCCTTCATTTACTTTCTCATGTATTTTTTTTTCAAAACCTTATAAATTTGCTATAACCTATAAAAAACTATGTTAAACTTTGTAATATCAATTCTCAGAACCTGGATTTATCAGCCAAAGAGTGTTAACAAAAGTTGAACCTGTTTTCCTGTACGTGGATTTTAGCTGTTCATTTCCTTTGCTCAATATTCTCTGTATTTTGTAGTAGTCTTGTTCATTTGTAATTAAATATATTGAAACCTTGTCAGTTGCTTTTTAGAGGATTACAGAGTTGAAGTTATATGCATAAAAAAACTGTACTATTTATGTTTGTCTTATTTAAGAAATATCCTCCTGTCCTAAGAATATAGGCATATATATTAGAGATTTTTCAAGTTTTGGGATTACAGGTGCAGCACCCAGCTGGGTTTTTCTTCTTTTAATGAATCGGGGTCTCACTCTCGCCCAGACAAGTTTCAAACACCTGAGCTCAAGCAATTCTCCCACCTCAGCCTCCCACAGTGCTGGGATTACAGGCATGAGCCGCTGCGCCTGGGATTTTTTTTAATATCAAAGTGCCAACTCATTATTCTGTATTTATTCTCACAGGTGGTGCAGCTGAACAAGCTGGAATAATAGAAGCTGGAGATGAAATTCTTGCTATTAATGGGAAACCTTTGGTTGGGCTCATGCACTTCGATGCCTGGAATATTATGAAGTCTGTCCCAGAAGGACCTGTGCAGTTAGTAATTAGAAAGCATAGGAATTCTTCATGAATTTTAATAAGACCTTTTATCAATTACCTTCTTACTTGAGCAAAACAGAACAAATTCTTTAAACAATGAGTTCTTGAAACTAATATTGGTATTGGCAAGGACTGAAAATTTCCAAGCTTATATTTATACATGTAGTCTGGCTTATTATATGTGTAACAGCAATGAAGTTGAACTCTGGAAGCCTTCTGCCTGGATCACACGAGGAATTGCTTTTGTTTCAGTGCCTATCCCCTACCATTTATTTTTGCCAATGGGGATATAAGATGTGACATGCCCTTTTTCATTTGAAACATATATCTTTGCACCCCTCTTGCCAGCTCTCCCAGCTATACCTAATCCTGGTGATTAGGGAACAAAGTTTGAGGACACCACAAATGTTACAGCCAAAAGGACTATATAGTTTTTATATGATTTTATAAGTAAATGACAGTGCTTTGGGGCACATTCAAGGGAAGGAGAAGCTGCGGGTCTATTATATGTTACCCTAAAAATGGAATGAGACTGAAAAATTACGACCTACTTGTTAGGCTGAGCTCAGGAATTATCTGAAAATGAAAAAGCAAAATACAGAAAGTAATATTTTTTAAGTGAATATAATGTATGGATGCAGAATTCAATGGGTTATTGCTCACCATGACACGCTGATCATTTCCTATCTGTAAAAGTGTAAGTCATTAGGCTGTTTTACAGAATATAGCAATTCTAATAAACTGTATTAAATAGCCGTGAGCTTTGCTGCTTAGAAGCAGAAAGTTCCAGATCTGAAAGCACCTTATATCTAGTTTTCAAACTTGTCTTGAATAAGCGCTCGAACTCAAGACTAGTCAACACAAGAACAGGCAAAAATATCAGTCACTGGGCTTCCATTTCTATGTTTTATGTACTCTAACCATTAAATTTTTGAAAATATTTTTAATCATCCTTGTATTTATAAACATGGCATTATATTTATAATCCGAATAGAGGAGCTTAAAATAATCCTTTTAAGGGACTTTTTGTTTGGTTATTCTTCTCTTTCCCAACATGTTGAAGAACATTGCTGAGTATTGGATGTGCAGTGACTGGCGTTTTTGCAGCTCGTTTTCCAAATTCTCACTTTTGCCAAAAATGTCTTCCTACAGAAGACTTGTGACTCATGCTGCTTGTGAAACTCACCCTGGCTGCTCCTTCTTTTGAAGCACGATCATTTTCTCTTCCTTACAGTGGCCATTCCGTTCATTGTCATTGAGTTATTTTCTTAGATAAATCACAAACTCTCATCAGCTTTATCAAAATGTCATGAGGAAGAAAATAGAGAAACAGGGTGAGTGAGTGTTGAGGTAAAGGAGCAGAACTATGTAGTTACAACCCAACTCACTTCACTGAGTCCTAGGAATACGGGTGAGATTGCATATGTCATACCTGCATGCATGATTACACTATTTTTTGTTGGAGATATTTCTTTATAACCCACAGCTTGGATCTGTGGCTGTGACCCCCAGATCATGGAGGTGCTTGAACCATCAACCTTTGTACGTCATTTTCTGAGTGACCAATCCCACTAAGCATGGGGGGGGGGGGTCAACCTAGTCCTCAGGTGGGACTGAAATATCTGGCTTGTCTGAGCCCCTATTTCTTATTTTTCAACAGGTTATACAAAGGAGAATGTAGTACACAAGAGTTAGCTAGAAAGGTCTGCTTGATTTAGCTTCTACTTTCACTACAATTACAGGTAGAATACTTACTATAGGAAGTCAGTACAAGGTGCATGCTAGTTTTTTTGTCTCTGTGGTCAGTTTCATGGTTTATGCTTTTTTGCCTAAGTGACAAGCGACAAAGTCAACAACACTAAAAACCATTGTTTGCCTCCACTCATACAGCTATGCCCACTAAAAAGACATGCACAGTTCGATGTGGACGGAAATTTCTAGAGCAGAGCAACAGAATGGTCTCCTTCTGAGAGTCCTTAATCCTTATATCAGGAGTCCAAGGCTAGACCTCTGGCTTACTACGCTTGTTAAAGGCATCAGCCATTTCCACTAGATCTTGCCAGAAGGATTCCCTGACCAACAGTTGAAATTTAAAGGAAGAAGCAAAAGCTAAACTGTCTTTGACCCTGAGATAGAATGCTATTTGTCTTCAGTGTTCAAGGCATGACTAGTACTTCTAATTAGTCTAATAAATTCCCACAATTCCTGAAGTGAACAGTAATGATATTGTCCTACTAAAACTGTCGTTTTTTTCTTTTTAAACCAGTTATTCACAACAAGCTATGAGGATAAATATGTGTTATAACATGTAAATCATAGTTGCAAGAATATACCATGAAGAATGAAGTAGGTTGGGTTTTATTTCCATCCTCCCACACACATCTCATTGAATTTGATGGTTAACTCAATTGGCATCACACCTATTGTATGATAGTATACATTATCCTTTATTTATGTAAAATAAAATGCCTTATATATTAAAGAGTAAGTGCAATAATATGAAATAGCCTGTACATTTTAAAAAAACATTGTCGCCAAGTTATGTAAATCCACATCTCTGTAAACAACCTTTTTTAAGTAATTTCAAAACAATAAACACTCTGCTTACTACTTGGCTTTTTTTTCATTGTTCAAGAAAAGAGCGTTTGGTTTTCTGTTGGATTTTTTGTGTGTGTGAGACAGAGTCCCATTGTGTTGCCCTCGGGTAGAGTGCCATGGCATCACAGCAACCTCAAACTCTTGGGCTTAAGTGATTCTCCTGCCTCCCTAGTAGCTGGGACAACAGGCACCCGGTTGCAGTTGTCATTGTTTTTTAGCAGGCCTGGGCTGGGTTCGAACCTGCCAACTTCAGTGTATGTGGCTGGTGCTGTAACCACTGTGCTACGGGCACTGAGCTAAGAACTGCTTATTATTAACAAATGAGGGAGAAGTACAAAGGCAATAGAACTCAAGTTAGCTGTGCCATGCCACACGTAGAATCTTGACGTAATCCACAACTGTTCTCCCTCTAACATCTTACAGTTAAATAACCTGTTCTTTCACCACAACCTCCCAGTCACTTTCTCCCACTACTTCCTGCCTTCAGTTTCTAAAAGCTCTCCAATGCCGCAACAACTGTCAATCTTCTCCATACCAGAATTCATCCTTTCATTCCCTTTCTCTATTCCCAACAGAACCCAAGGATTAGAACTCAGCAATCTCTGGCCAGCCTGCAGGTTTGATCCTTTGCCCCATCTTATCAGTCAAATCTGGATCCTTACAACTAGCTAGCATCTTTTCTTGTGCCTCTATCCCCAGAGAAAAGTTCCACAACCAAGCAGAATGATGCTGCTGTAAATTCATGGTTTCCAACCATGACTGGCCTGACACTGTTTCACAATATGTATGGACATACACACTGCTGCCTGCCTGATTTTCCATATACAGCCCCAAAGTAAGATTCTGATCGGCTCAGACTGCCTCTACTGTGTAGAGCTTTTTCCTAGGAAAGAGTACTTGCTTGCTTAATGCCCTTCCTGGAAACCCAATAAAATGAACAAAGAGGGAAACTCTAGTTTCAACAGAGAAATAGTCACAAACCCAATCTATAATCTGGAAAACTACATGCCATGTACAATAAAGCCTAAGACCAAAGCGAAGAAGAAGAATGGGATATAGTCCTCTCAAAAGCACAGGTGCATAAAAAGAGTTTTGAAGAATGTCACAGAAGTCATTAAGGAAGTAAGCCCTTTAAGAAGCAGGATGCACTTGAATTGGAGTCATCTTCATGCCTCAGAATGGTGACAAAGTTGAGTTTGAAAAGTGGGGGGATCATTTTCATTTTCCCAGGCATCTGGTGGTCAGTCTAAGCAGGTCAGAGGAATAACAGGCAAGGAATAGTCTGATCTGAGAGCCCCCGCCAGACAAGATGCTGAAATTAACTGATTCAGTGACAGGTTAATTGTGCCAGCGCACCCTGGCCCATGAGGCCACAGCCACCATCACTCCACAAACCCTCCTCCTGATCCCCCGAAACAGCTAAGAATCTCAGTAAAGACTACAATCAGCTTCGTGACCCAATTTCCTTTTCTTAAGGGATGAACTGAACTGATTAAGTGAAAGCAAACAGAATTCAGCACATTAAAAAAAAAAAACATTGTAAACGACTGATGTTAATTTTAAGAATACATGAACAGTCTGAAATCAAGAAATCTGGCTCGGCACCTATAGTTCAGTAGCTAGAGCACCGGGCACATACACTGGGGCTGGCGGGTTCAAACCCAGCCCAGGCCTGCCAAACAATGACAACTACAACCAAAAAATGGCCAGGCGTTGTGGCGGGCTCCTAGGAGTCCCAGCTACTTGGGAGGCTGAGGCAAGAGAATCGCTTAAGCCCAAGAGTTTTGAGGTTGCTGTGAGCTGTGACGGTATAGCACTCTACCGAGGGCAACATAGACTATCTCCAAAAAAAAAAAAAAAAATTAAGAACTCTAAATAGTTCATTATATTAACAGGACAAAAGAGAAAAATAATTATTGTGAAAGATGTCGACACTTTATATAAAGCCTGCATTGTGCTCTAACGGAGAAACTCCAGAAGCACTCCCATTAAAGGAATACACACACTTGCACACATTAACCACTACTATTAAGGCTGAATAACAATGTTCTGTAGGTATAAGCCAATGCAATCAAGTAAAATTTTAAAAAGAGGCAAGTAGTAAAAGTATCATGATTTGCACATAACAAAGTTGGGCACATACAAATACATAAACCTCAGTTGAAAAGCTATTAAAAATATTAGAATTAAATATGGTGAATTAACATTCACCAAAACACAGCTTTAATATAAGTAATAACCAGTAAGAATTTATCACAAGAGGCGGTACCCACAGCTCATTGGTTAGAGGGCCAGCCACATGTACCAGGGCTGGTGGGTTCAAACCTGGCCCGTGGCTGCTGAAGAACAACAACAACAAAAAGCTGGACGTTGTGGCAGGTGCCTATAGTCCCAGCTACTAGGGAGGCTAAAGCAAGAGGATCTATTAAACCCAGGAGTTTGAGATTGCTTTGAGCTATGAGGCCACATCACTATACAGAGGGTGACAAAGTAAGACTCTGTCTCAATTTAAAAACAAAAAAGGATGCATCACAGAACTATTAACAGCAACTGAAAACTAAATTTATTCTTAGCAAGGACTGTCAAGACCTAAAAAAAATTACAAAACTCTATTAAGGGATGTAAAAGATAATTCAAGAAAATAGGGAAATATATAGCTTATTCCTAGACAGGGTGACTCAATGCTGTAGAGATCTCAATTCTCCCCAAACTAATTTGTAAATATAAGTTCAAGTACAATCTCAAAGAAAGCTTTAACTTGACAAAATTATTCTAAAGTCCATCTGTTGGCTAGGCACAGTGGCTCACACCATTAATCCTAGCACCCTGGAAGGCTGAGGCAGGAGGATCTCTTGAGCTCAGGAATTCAAGACCACCCTGAGCGCTGAGCAAGAAAGACCCCAGGGCCGGGCACCGTAGCTCACGCCTGTAATCCTAACACTCTGGAAGGCCAAGGCATGTAGATTGTCTGAGCTCAAAGGTTCGAGACCAGCCTAAGCAAGAGTAAGACCCCCATCTCTAAAAGTAGCCAGGTGTTGTGGCAGGCACCTATCGTCCCAGGTACTTGGGAGGCTGACACAAGAGAATTGTTTGAGCCCAAGAGTTTGAGGTTGCTGTGAGCTCTGACACCACAGCACTCTATCAATGAAACTGTCTCAAAAAAAAATCCCATCTTCACTAACAGCAGAAAAAAAATTAGAGACGGGAAGAAGGCACAGGGGAAAGGAGAGGAGGAAGGGGGGTTGGTAAGCTCTCACCTAAAAGGTACAATATAGGGGTGTATACACCCAAGAGGTGTAAGGGGCTCAGCTACAACTTAGACTTTACTTAAATGCAAACAATGTAATAATCATTTGTACACCTATTAATCTGAAATTTTAAAAAAAAATAGAAAAAATTGGCTATGTGTGCTGGTGTACACCTATAGTCCCAGGTACTTGGGAGGATGAAGCAGGAGAATCGCCAGAGCCCAAGAATTTAAGGTTGTCGTGAGTTAGGCTGATGCCACGGCACTCTAGCCCAGGCAACAGAGACAGACTCTGTCTCCAAAAATAATAATAATAAAGTCCATCTGTTAAGACAAACATGTAAACATAACATGAATTTTGAAAAAGAAATATAAGAAAAATATTATCAGGTGGCACCCATAGTTCAGTGGGTAGGGCGCCAGTCACATACACCCAAGCTGGAGGGTTCAAACCTAGCCTGGGCCAGCTAAACAACGACAATTACAACAAAAAAGTAGCCGGGCGCTGTGGCGGGCACCTATAGTCCAGCTACTAGAGAGGCTGGAGCAAGAGAATCGCTTAAGCCCAAGAGTTTAAGGTTGCTGTGAGCTATGATGCCACAGCACTCCACTGGGGGCAATAAAGTGAGACTCTGTCTCAAAAAGAAAAAAAAATTATCATACCATGTAACCTATTAAATATTAAAATATCATAAAACTATAATTAAGTGGTTGCTCTTCTTAGATGGGCAAAGCACTGGAATAAAGACACAAATGTATGTAGTAATTCTAAATTCAAACAAAAGGGGGCATTTTTAATCAGCACCAAAAAACAGATTCAATAACTGGTGTTAGAAAAGCTACATAAGTATTTTGAGGGATAAAAAAGCTAGATCACTTACAACAAGATGCTCAACATCAAATAAAATTCCAGAGGGGTCAAAGATACAAAAGCTAAAAAGGAAACAAAACAAACAACGAAAGCAGAAATAATCCAAAAAAGAACCTCAACATGTTCTAATCATAAAGTGAATAAATTCTTCGAAGTATGAGCTAAATTCAGTATCTGTAAGGCAATAGATTCATAATTTAACCAGCCACACACAAAGTAAAATCCACTGGGGACCATCCCAGAAGGTCCCAGGCAAGATCACACCAACACTGGCAAAGTGTTAGCATCTCCCCGTATCTTCCCCCAACATACCCAGAAACACACACAAATAACTAATTTAGAAAAAACATAATAAGGGCAGCGCCTGTAGCTCAGTGGGTAGGGCCTCAGCCCTGTACACTGAGGGTGGCGGGTTCGAACCTGGCCCCGGCCAAACTGCAACAAAAAATAGCCAGGCTCTGTGCTGGGCACCTATAGTCCCAGCTACTCAGGAGGCTGAGGCAGGAGAATCACCTAAGCCCAGGAGTTGGATGTTGCTGTGAGCTATGATGGCACTGCACTCTACTGAGGGAGATAAAGTTAGATTCTGTCTCTAAAAAAAAAAAAAGAAAGAAAAAACATAGTAAATACCCACAATAAAATGAGATACAAAGGTACCCCATGAAAATACATAGGCAGTGGGGACAAACCACCAGAATCAATCACCAAGGCCAATTTGGTGTCATGATTTTCCCAAGGGAAACAGAAGGAAGCACCAGCGAATCTGAGTGACTGAAGTCTCCAATGATAGGGGTGACGCAGGCTCTAAGTTCTCAAAACCACACACTGAGGCACAACTACAGGAAGAGCATCCAAAACTCAAAGTCTTTCAGTAATCATATTGCTTCTGTTGTGCTAATATTATTATTTTGAGAACATCATGTGTGAGAGAAAACAAATGAATAATCATGTGAGATTTTAACTTTACCATCATGAATTTCCTTGAGCCAGAAATTTCAATATGAAAAAGTGAAAATACGGGCAATGCCTGTGGCTCAGTGGGTGGGGCGCCAGCCCCAGCCAAACTGCAACAAAAATACAGCCGGGCATTGTGACGGCCTATAGTCCCAGCTACTCGGGAAGCTAAGGCAAGAGAATGGCCTAAGCCCAGGAGTTGGCGGTTGCTGTGAGCTGTGACACCATGGCACTTTACCAAGGGCGATAAAGTCAGACTCTGTCTCTACCAAAAAAAAAAAAAAAAAAAGTGAAAATACAACTTTAAGCCAGAAGACAAAAACACTATCAATCCTAAATTTGAATCTGAAATATCAAAATAAACCCAGACTAGTTTTCTACTCTTTTATTGTGACAAAATATACATAAAATTTTCCATTTTAACCATTTGAAGTATAAAATTCAGTGACATTAAGCATACTAATATTAAATAACCATCACCACCACTTATCACCAGAATTTATCTTCCCAAACAGAAACTCCGTGAGGTACTTTATGTTTATATACACATACACCACACAAATACACAATCCCCTAGAAGCAATGATCAAGGCAGTCTAAGTATTTTGAAAGCCCAAATTACAGTCTTGAAATACCACTTCATGCTAAAAGAAACCATGGCTTTTTAGAAAAATGAATGATTCCAGATATGGCAAATTACAAAACAAACCTGAAATATCTTACCATACCAGGAGGTTATCAAAGACAAATCGTGTCTAAAGGACTCAAATCATGGAAGATGGTTCTATTGGCCAAAGATAGCACGTTTTGAGCATTAATAAGGATAGTACCTGTAACAGATCAAAACAATGTTTGCTCTATCATGCTAAGTGAAATAATTTGGGCATAAAAGACAAATACTATATGACCTCATTTGTAAATAGAGTCTAAAAAGTCAATCTCATAGAAACAGAATAGAAAAATAGGTGTCAAAGGCTGAGGGGAGCAAGAAGGATGAGAAAAGAAGACCTTGATCAAGGGTACAAGTCTCAGACTAGAGGAACATGTTTTCATGATCAATTGCACTACATGGTGAACAGGGTTAATAAAAAATGTTTATTTCAAAATTGCTAAAAGAATAATTTTAATGTTCTCACCACAAAAAAATAAGACGAAGTGATAAATATGTTAATTAGCTTGAATGAATCTACAATGCATACATAGATTAAATGTTACATTGTATCCCATAAATATATATCTGCCGATTAAAAATAAATATTTCCTTAAGTTCATAATACTTTCAAAAAACTAATCAGTCAGGCAGCACCTGTGGCTCATCAAGTAGAGCGCCGGCCCCATATACTGAAGGTGGCGGGTTCAAACCTGGCCTCGGCCCAACTGCAAAAACAGAAAAATAGCCGGGCGTTGTGGCGGGCGCCTGTAGTCCCAGCTACTCGGGAGGCTGAGGCAAGAGAATCGCCTAAGCGCAGGAGTTGGAGGTTGCTGTGAACTGTGTGATGCCACAGCACTCTACCGAGGGCGATAAAGAAAGACTCTGTCTCTACAAAAAAAAAAAAAAAATTAATCAGTCACCTTTGGAGGTTGCCAGGGAACCAACTCTACTTTGAAAATTGATAAATAAACTGGAAGAATGTACCTACCTCTCCTCTATGAACTGTACTAAGAGGAAGATACAGAAAAGTTTCTGTTTATAGAAGTATAGTGAGGTCAACTTCAAGATCATGGACTAGAGACTTCTCACCAGCCAATCTTGGTAAGATTGGGCAAGGGGACTCCAGCCACCTCTTATTGGATTGTCTGGCCCAGCAACATCATTGTGCAAGGGACTCCAGGAGCCAAGGAGGTCAGGAAAGCAAAGGAAAATCTACACAGGAAGATGGTGTGAGGGACTCGGGCAACCCACAGACAAAGCTGACATGTGGAATCCCTGAGGGATTGAATGTGCAGAGCAGAGTCTCCCCCACACCAACGGCACCTCATGGTGGCAGACTTAAGGAATGGGGAGTGGAGAGCATAGAGCAGAAGCTGAGATCCCACTGTTCTGTGCTTTGGCAAAGGGCTGCAAAAGGACAGGGAAGTTATTCTACAGCTTTTTGAACTTGGGAGCTCGCCGCATCTGAGTTGGGTGGGTCTGAGCCCAAATAAGTGAACTTGAACAGCCCTGACCAGCGCCAGGTGGATGGGTTTGGTCCTGGAAACTGCTTGGCAGGAGGCAGGCAGCCAGGGTGCCACCACTGTGGGAGAGCCTCAGGTGAAGAATAGCCACCAGGGTTCCAGTGTGACTAACTCTGACCTTGCCTGCTGGACTCCCGCAGAGACATAGGCAGAGAGTTGGACAGATCCCA
This sequence comes from Perodicticus potto, assembly GCA_963574655.1. NCBI lineage: Eukaryota > Metazoa > Chordata > Mammalia > Primates > Lorisidae > Perodicticus > Perodicticus potto. The sequence continues at coordinate 62,259 of CAUYRH010090110.1, forward strand.
CCAACCACACAGATCCATTAGTGGCCTCAGGGATCTGTTTGGAGGATCCACACATCTCCCATGAAGTGTGCGTAAATGTCAGTCCCCCAAGCACAAACAGACGAATGACCAACATACACATGAAAAAATGCTCATTGTACCTAATCTTCAGAGAAATGCAAATCAAAACCACTCTGAGATACCACCTGACCCCAGAGAATAGCCCACATCACAAAATCCCAAAGCTGCAGATGTGGATGTGGAGAGGCAGAACACTCTCATATTGCTGGTGGAATTGCAAACTAATATAGCCTCTTTGGAAAGAAGTATGAAAAATCCTCAAAGAGCTAAAAATAGATTTTCCATTTGATCCTGAAATCCCATTACTAGGTATCTACCCAGAAGGAAAAAAAATCATTTTATCACAAGGACATTTGCACTAGAATGTTTACTGCAGTTCAATTCACAATTGCCAATAGGCGGAAACAACTCAAGTGCCCATCAACCCATGAATGGATTAACAAACTTATGATATATGTACAACATGGAGTACTAATTTAGCCATAAAAAAGATGGAGATTTTATATCTGTATTTACCTGGATGGAGCTGAAGCACCTTCTTCTTAGTAAAGGATCACAGGAATGGAAAAACAAGTATCCAATGTACTCAATACTAATATGAAACCAATAGAAAAACAACTACACACTACACGGAGAAAAACACAGGATATTCAAGTTGGGGGGAGAGGAAAAGGGAAAGAGGAAGAGGGAAGGGATGCGCAAGCTCTCACCTAATGGGCACAACATAAGGGTATACAGCACAGCCCCTGGATGAAGGGCTCAACTACAACTTGAACATTACCTTAGAAATGCAAATAATGCAATCTAATAATTTATACCTTCACAATAAACTGAAATTTAAGAAAAACGTGAGCTGGGTGCAGTGGCCTGTGCTTATAGATGCAGTTACTGGGAGACTGAGGAAGGAAGATTGCTTGAGACCAGGAGTTCGAGGCTGCCATGCACTATGATAGTGCCTGTGAACAGCTACTACAGACAGCCTGAGTAACACAGCAAGGCTTTGTCACTTAAAAAAACAAACAAAAAAAAAAAACACAGTGGTTATGGGGCCAGCCACACACTGAGGCTGGCGGGGTTCAAACCCAGCCTTGGTCAGCTAAACAACAATGACGACCACCACAACAAAAAAATAGCCAGGCATTGTAGCAGATGCCTGTAGTTCCAGCTACTTGGGAGGCTGAGGCAAGAGAATCGCTTAAGCCCAGGAGTTTGCGGTTGCTGTGAGCTGTGATGCCACAACACTCTACTGTAGATAACATAGGTGAGCCTCTGTCTTAAAAAAAAAAAAAAAGGTAAAAATGATGTAACAACCCTTCTGGATAAGTATACAAGTGCAAAAAGTAAAATGCACATCAGTGTATAATGCTGCTGTATAATGGGAGTCACATTACACCACTGTTCTACCAGGAATAAACTACTATATAATGGTAACATTAGACTCAGATTATCTATTTAATTAAGCTGTGTTACCCATCCATACCCCTTCTCAAGAATAGCCTCCAAGGTTATAAACATTAATATCATCACTTTACTGCTGCTATTAAAGAACACAGGACATTTGCACAGAATAAAAAGAGCTAAGTTTATCATCCTGGGACTCAATGGGCTGTCATGATTGGAAACAACCTCAGTTTACCAATCATCTTAATTCGGACACAAATGAAATACAGCAGTATTATCTGACAATATATATGTTAATACAAGATGGAGAGGTCATAGTTACAAAATAAACTTCATAAAGTAAGTATCTTATGTAAACCTGTATGTGGTGGTTTCTGGGCTGGTAGGGCAACAGTGGCCAAGCTTGGCAATCATGGACCTTTGTCACCATCAGGCTAGGTGTCATTACTTACTGCTCCTCTATGCTGCCACTGAACCAGACACCAGCCTCTTTTCTCTTTCTTTCAGGAGATGATCAAATTCAAGGTTTACTATGCTTACAAGAAGAATTGTACCTGTCAGTTCACAAACCATGGGAAGCCTTAAGTCAGAGATCACCAGCCAATCCTGGATCAGCAGGCCATGGGCTTTCTTGGCCCCTGATATTTGACAATGCTGCCTTCTTCTGAGAACATATGGAATCTGGTTAACTTTTTCATCCCCCAAAAGATAATTTACATAAACTATATCAAGATATTAGAATAAAGGAGGGAACTATCTACTTGCCTGTTGCTCTGTCCAAAGAGAAGCCGCCCTGAGTGCCCAGATAAAGGGTGACTGAGCTGAGTGTCACCACTGCTGCTCACTCACTAGGAAATGTGAGACTGCACATCCCTAAATGAAGATAGTAATTAAAATTTGGAGAGGTCAAAATGAGATATAAAATACTTAACTAGGCACAGGGCAACATGCACTAGATCATGGTTATTTTAAGGATCACTCTTCAATTAAACAATATACAAAAAGCCAAAAAAGAAACAGCAAGTACTAGTTCTTTGTACAAAAGTTACCTATTTTAGTTTTGGGGGGGTTTTTTTGTTAGTTTTATCATAATATAAACACATTCATTGCCTGACTCTTGTATCTAAAGGCTTTTAACCAAAGTGGCATAAACCTATGGAAATACTGCTCCTACTACCACAAAGAATGATTACTTCCATGGAGTCACATCATTCCTTCATTAAAGACAACCATAAAAACATTCTACAGAAAAAAAAGAGTTCTAGATAACTCTCACCAGCAGCCATCCGTTTCCCTCCTCTGGATAGAGAAAGGTACTGAAGTTAGGGCCCCACACGGGTGGAGATCACTGTGTGCTCTGCTCTGAAACACACACTGACACAAGTCTAGGTGAGGCCCTGCCCCCATGCGTGGGAATATCAATGGTGCCGATGAAGTGAAGAATGCCTTAGAAACATCTATTATCTCACTTCCAAAATCATTTTAAATGAACAGCAATAAATTTTCACCTGGTAAGAAATTCCAGGATATTGCTAACAGTTTCTAGTATCTATTTTATAAAAAGAAACTTTAATCGTTTCTATACTTACTTACCACTAGTAGTGTCACTTCTGGAGATAAAGGCGATTATTTTAAAGGACAGAATATCCTTTTCCATGCATTAAAACCAAGGCTGGCAAACCACAGCTCGTGGCCAGTTGTTTTTGTAAACAAGCCTATTGAACACATCCTAGTGCCTATGACAGCTTTCATTCAGTAGAGCTAAGTAGGTGCAACAAGACATCATACATATCTCACACATTTAGCAAATAAAATATCTACTCTGGACCTTTAAAGAAAGGTTTGCTACTATTGTGTTAAAATATCATGATGTTATACCAAGTAAAACTTTATTTAAACAAAAATGTAAGAACACAAAAATACAAATGACGTGCTTGCTCTGATTCAGGCACTTTCAAGATCATAGTTTATTTATTACTTCAGATAAAAAGATAGTATACACGTTAAGGAATCCCTTAAAATTCAACTCTAGAGTTATACACCATCTAGTACTTTTGCATTGAATGTTAACAAAAATGATCTCTAAACACCTGAAAGCCCCACTATTAACATTAACTATGGTAATAAAAATTTGACATTTATTTGTTCAATGTATATTATTTACATTACGAAACCAATGTTGGCAGGATAAACAGTGATAAAGAAATAGTAAAAATAAGCTTTAAAAAGCAAAGGTTTATACTCTTACGATGCTAATTATCATAATTGCATATAAAAAATTAAAACGTAGCGGAGCTTTCTGTTACAAAATTCTTAATCATCTGAGTTGTAGTCATTACTTGCTATCCATTTACATGCAAATCTGCTAGGACTGACATTTGATTTTTTTCCCTAAAAAATGTGAGTAGGTAAGAGACATTTCAGAGCAGACATTAATTTACTGTGGACAGAAAAAAAAATCTGTACTCAAGATTGGTACTGGTCACAAGCCTCTTCCCTATAGAAATTATTAAAAAAAAACAAACAGTAAGACCACAAAGAAAAAAAATTCCAAAAAGGAGATGCATAGGCGAGGAGTACCATGAATGGCACAGCTCAAAAAATCTGGGCCCAATCAGATGCATGTCTTTTCCTCTCCTTCAATGAAGTCTATTTTGCCATCATGTAACAATGACTTCTGAAGCAAGTGAGGGGCACCAGGTATACAACTAATTAAATCTTGCAAAATATAAGATGGGGGCAGGAGTGGCCAGAAGGGGCAATTTATATATAACTCAAACTATATACAGCATAACTGGAATGCAGCCCATCCCAAACTGGCTTTGTGAAACAATTGGACCTTTATGATTTAATAGTTAAAATTATAACAAGTATAATAATACAATAGAATTTACATGGGAAGCAAAAATCCAAGGGGCATTTTATATTAAGTATTTACTGTGCTGCTTCAATTTAAAAATAATTTGCTAAGTATACATCTCAACAACTGAGGTCTATGTAGAAAATGTCCTAATAGATATAGATATTTACCTTTGGTGAGTAGAAGACCTTTTTGTGACTTCTGTCTGAATCATAGGCAGAATGCTAGACACACATGCACATGTGGGAAAATTCAAGCTGAGGTAATCCCCAAGTTGTGCATGTGTGAGGAGACTGGAGGTACTTTGAGAGTCAAAGTATGCCAGAAACCTAAAACAGGTAACAGTGAGAATGGCAACAGGGAATGGATGCCAATATGGCAGTAAAACTTTTTTTAAAAACAAAGAGGAAGGCCTCTCATACCAGCAGAATCCTGCATACATACAAAAAGAAAAAGCCACCCACTATTTTGTGAAACAAAAGCCGATTATAGTGTGGGAAAGTACAAACTGCAGAAAACCAGAAGACAATAGAAGGAAATCTACTGGTTTACTTGAAGGAGAGCGTCTCACTCTGAGCAGTCACTTCGTGAACGCTGCCACCACAGCCCACAGGACCTCATTGGTGTTGGCCTTCAGACACTCCACTTCAGGGTCTAAGTCAAGAAGTTGCTGCACTCTCTTGGTGGCTAAATCATACTGCTCATCCAGAAGAGGAGCGAAAGCATTTTCCAGGACATCCGAGGCGTGGGCCAGGTAAATGAGGGCCAGCAAGCGCTTGTCCATGCGGTGGGGGTCATTCACCCATTTGTCAAGAACAGCTTCTTGTACTTTCTTAATGAGGCGCTGCTTACTGTTGTTATTTGTGAGGGGATGGGTTGTTATGTCAAAAAGTAGGAAGTTCTGTTTCTCTGTTGTCAACACACCCTTTTCCACCAGGTTTTTAGCTAATCGTTCCCGCACGTTTCTTAACTGATAATGTAATTTTAATGGATTCCATGTCTCACCTAAACAAAAGATTTCAGAAATTAGAAATGATGAGTATTACCTTCTAATTTTGCAAAACTTTTGTGCTATTAAAATGAATAGTAAAATCTAATTTCTTTCCCCCTAGAGAAATAGAAGAAATTCCAACAATGTTTTTCTCCTTGACCAGACCGACCATTGAACCCCTTAAGGGTTAGGCCTTTGCAATCTAAGCACCTGGCACATTCTCAGGCAGAGTAGTCACTAGAAGACTAAACTGAAAGCAGTCTTCAAACCCATCACCCTTAATCTTATGTGGAAAAGAACTAATATAAAATTATTTTCCAGCCTCCTGCCAGCAGTTGTCATAAAGCAGCCAATAGCAAAACAAGATTCCTTTCTGTCAAACACCAATCTGCAACAGACAAAAGAAAAAAGCTTCCTGAATAATATAGTATTCTTAAAACTGCTACATATACACAGCTTATAAAACTAATAAGGAAGCCAGTTTAGGCAGTGCTATTCTTTGGTTAACAATCTAATTCGCCAGGATGACAAAATTTTCACCATTTTAATATTGCCATTGATGCACATTTCCTTTTGAAATAAAAATATTTAAAATAAAATCAACTCACTTTTCACCAGAATTTTTGTTTTCTTTATAGAAGACTAGAAGGAAATACATCAAACTATAATCATGGCACGGTGGCTCACACCTGTAATCCTAGCACTCTAGGAAGCCGAAGCCAGTGGATTGCCTGAGCTCAGTTCAAGACCAGCCCGAGCAAGAGCGAGACCCCATCTCTAAAAATAGCCAGGCACTGTGGTAGGCACCTGTAGTACCAGCTACTTGGGAGGCTGAGGTAAGAGAACAGGATCAGATTAGCCCAGGAGTTTAAGGTTGCTGTGAGCTGTGATGCCATGGTACACTACCTGGAGCATAGAGTGAGACTCCACCTCAAAAAAACAAAATTAAAAAAAATAATAATAATATATATGTGTGTGTGTGTATAAAATCTTGGTATCTTCAGTAGTATTGAGGACACACTTTCTTTTTTGCACTTTCTATGTTTTCCAAACAAGCTCCAATAACCACATAACTATTTTTATAATTTAAAAAATAATACTACAGTATTTCTAAATTAGAACACATTAAAGATCAACTACAGGCACTCTTCTTAAATTAAAAAGCTATAAGGCTGAAATTTCATAATACTGACAGAAAACCTTAAACTGCACTGTCCATGACCAGAACCACAAACCACATGAACTATTAAATTTATTTTATTTTCAAAACAGAATCTTATTCTGTGTACAGAACTGTGGGTACAGTAAGCTTACATAGCATCATAGCTCACAGGAACCTCAAATTCTTGGGCTCAAGCAATCCTCCTGCCTTAGCCGCCCAAGTAGCTAAGACTATAGGCACCCACCACAAAGTGCAGATAATTTTTCTATTTTTAATAGAGTCAGGGTCTCACTCTTGCTTAGGCTGGTCTTGAACTTTTAAGCTCAAGTGATCTATGTACCTCAGCCTCCCAGAGTGCTAGGATTACAGGCGTGAGCCACCACACCCAGCTGGCACTGAGCTATTCTTAAATGTCAAACTAATAAAAAAATTGGAAATATCATGTCCTGTTAACAATTACAGAGGGGCTCAAGCAATTCTCTTGCCTCAGCCTCCCAAGTAGCTGGGACTATAGGCATGTGCCCCAACACGTGGCTACTTTTTCTATTTTTGGTAGAGATGGGGTCTCACTCTTGCTCAGACTGCCAACCTCAAACTCTTGGGCTCAAGTAATCCTCTTTCCTGAGCCTCTCATGTGGCTGAGACTATAGCTATGTGCCACAATACCTGGCTAGTTTTTCTATTTTAGTAGAGACAAGGTCTCGCTCTTGCTCAAGTTGGTCTCGAACTCCTAAGCTCAAGTAATCCACCTACCTCGGCCTCCCAGAATGCTAGGATTACAGGCACCATGCCCAGCGAACTATTATATTAATAAAAAAAATTTCAACTCTTCAGTTGCACTAGCCACCTTTCAAGTACACACTAGGAACATATACCCAGGGGCTCAACAAGAAAGTACAGAAATAGAACATTTTCATCATCACAGAAAGTTCTAGTGGACCTCTTTAAAATCTTAATTAAGGTGCTATCTAACAATACATTTTACTGTTCAATTGGCCATAATTATTTTACTATACTCAATATAATAGTAACAGGGGGCTATGGTAGACTAATCAGTCCTGGACTTGCCCTCTCACCATAATAGAAATCTAGAACCATAATAGAAATCTAAAAATATGTGAAACGACTGTTTTCAGAGGCTGGGCAAAAAGTAGCACACTTTTTGTTCACCAAACTGAGTCCCAGAAGAGAAATCTACATACCCTGTGTGAGGAGATACACCAACTTCACCACTCCCCTCAGCTCCCTCTGCATAGGTACACTTCTTCTTTTTTTTTTTTTCTTTTTTTGAGGTATTCTCAGTATGTCACGCTCAGTAGAGTGTCCTGGCATCACAGCTCACAGCAACCTCAAACTCTTGGGCTTAAGCGATTCTCTTCTCTCAGCCTCCCAAGTAGCTGGGACTACAGGCACCCACTACAACACACAGCTATTTTGTTATTGTTGTAGTTGTCACTACTGTTTTAGCTGGCCCGGGCCAGGTTCAAACCCACCAGCCTCAATGTATGTGGCTGGTGCCGTAACCACTGTGCTATGAGCGCCAAGCCTACACTTCCTTCTCTGTATCTCATTCTTATACTTAAAAGGCCTGGCCCGAGTTCTACTTTCTCTTCCAGCTTACTAAAGTTCCCCCAAATTCTTCTTTCCTCTGAACTAATGAACTTTCAGTACTTTTAAACTCTCATCTGTTATCAAATTATTAGACTGATACAATTGTTTCCCAAATGGATTTTAAGATTCTTTCAGTCTGAAACCACCTGTTTTTTAAGTGTGTTATAGCACCTATGTCAGTATTGTTGCAATAATTGGTATTTGATACCATATACTATCTTGAAGCAACTAAAAATTTAAAAATAATTAAACATCAGCAGGCTAGCCACAGAACTGTATGCTTTAAAATAATTAAAATGGTAAATACTATAGTGTAAAAAAATTTTCATCAGCAAACTGATATCCTGATAGTATCATTAGGTGGGAAGCAGATATTTTCTTAAAAGAAATATGCTGGGGCAGCACCTGTGGCTCAGTGGGTCGAGCGCTAGCCCCATAGACCAAGGGTGGCAGATTCAAACCCGGCCTCGGCAAACTCCAACAAAAAAATAGCCAGGCGTTGTGGCAGGGGCAACTGTAGACCCAGTTACTCGGGAGGCTGAGGCAAGAGAATCACCTAAGCCCAGAATCTGAAGGGTGCTGTGAGCTGTGTGACACCACGGCACTCTACCAAGGGCGATAAAGTGAGAATCTGTCTCAAAAAAAAAAATATATATATATACACATATATACAAACACATACACATACACACACTTTCTACTAGGGAGGCTGAGGCAAGAGAATTGCTTGAGCCCAAGAGCTTGAAGTTGCTATGAGTTATGATGCCATAGCACTCTACTGGGGGTGACAAAGTGAGACTGCCCCCTCCCCCAAAAAAGTGCTTTATTTCCTCCTTCTCTCACTCTGGATCCCCCTTTTTTGAAGCTGAAATGGCGGCATCCCTGGTGCATGTCAAGAATGAGCAAGTTAAAAGTCCTTCAGGCATGTCTGGCATCAATAGCCAACCTAAAACTAACAGGATAAAACAAACTTCTAGCCTGGGCAACAGTGCAAGACCCCGTCTCTACCCTCCACCCCAATGTTTTTAATTAGCAAGGCCCAGTGGTGGTGTGCCTACAGATCCAGCTACTCAGAAGGCTGAGGAGAGAAGACTGCTTGAGCCCAGAAGTTTGAGGTTACAGTGAGCCACAATCACACACCACACTCCAGCCTGGGAATATAGTGTGACTCTGTCTCTTAAAAGAAAAAAAACCAAAAACTTTGTGACGTATCCAAATTTCTAATTCAAATGGATACTTTATTTTACAAAATCCTAATTGTATTTACTAAAAAAATACTTTTGAGAAAAGTTTTTAAGACTTCTTATCTTTTCACAATCACGTGAGAATAGTGCAATAAGGCCCCAATTGAGAACCAAGTTCAGTTAGCACTTACATTTTGATAAGCTTCATCATAAAATGTTACTTAACAGGTAAATTTAAGAAGTATACATACAGTCATCTCAAATGTTGAGATTCAAAAACTGACTCCAGGAAATGGAAGAGATTGATTTTTGTTTTTAATCACAGTGTGAGGTTTTTTTTTCCTTTTAAATATTTTTATTTATTTGAAAGCAGTGAGAACCAGAAGGAAGATTTGTGCTTTAGCAGACTCCTCCATGATTTGTTCCCTTCAGCCTGAGTATGCATGTGCCTGTCTCTAGATATCTTTTTTATAAAAAGAAATCTGAAAATCATTATGGTATATAATCTACCTTAACAGAACTTTTCTTTTATTACAGTGCTAAAATGATTTCTGATAAAATGATCCCTAACTCAACTAGAAGGCTAAAAATACAGGAATGAATAAGCAGAGTACTCATGATGCCTTTGAGAAAAATCAAAACATCATGTAGGGTGACCTAGTTTCCAAAACAGTAAATAGTATTGTAATATTAAAGGAGAACTGTTCCAATCATTAAAAAGTACTTATTAAATACTGCTTTTTACAATTGTTGACAATTGTTTCTTTCTATATATATATAAATCAAGGATCCAAATTATCTGTAGCCATGGAAATGTCTGACTAGAAATATTTATATTGGATTCTGAACATAAAATGTCTCTGTGGTAGAAATCTTATGCCTGGGGCAGTATAATTCCCAAGTATACTGTTGACCAGCAAAAAAAAAAAACCTAATAAAAAATGAAATATGGGCTCGGTGCATGTGGCTCAAGCGGCTAAGGTGCCAGCCACGTACACCTGAGCTGGCAGGTTCGAATCCAGCCTGGCCCGCCAAACAACAATGACGGCTGCAACCAAAAAATGGCCGGGTGTTGTGGTGGGCGCCTGCAGTCCAGGCTGCTTGGGAGGCGGAGGCAGAAGACTCACTTGAGCCCAGCAACTGGAGGTTGCTGTGAGCTGTGATGCCACAGCACTCTATCCAGGGTGATAGATTGAGACTCTGTCTCAAAAAAATTGAAATATGATAATTAAAAAAAAAATGTCAAGACTCAATCTTCTGTGTGCCATTCTAACTTATCATATGTATATAAACTGTCAAAGCAAATGTGGTACTCTTAAGATACATTTTTTTTTTTTTAGACAGAGTCTCAAGCTGTCACCCTGTACCCAGGGTGCCATGTCATCACAGCTCATAGCAACCTCAAACTCTCGGGCTTAAGCACATCTCCTGCCTCAGCCTCCCAAGTAGCTGGGACTACAGGTGCCCGCCACAACGCCCAGCTATTTTTTGGTTGTAGTTTTTGTTTGGCAGACTGGGCAGGATTTGAACCCGCCAGCTCCAGCGTATGTGGCTGGCGCCCTAGCTGCTTGAGCAACAGGTGCCAAGTCAAAATACATTATTAAACTAAAGTCCAATGTGCCAATAGCACAAATGATGTAAAAAAAAAAAACTGTTTATGAATGAACAGTCTGAAAACATCACACTGGTGGTAAGTGGCATCAAAGTAGGCATCAGTTACAGGAATGTTAAGCCAAAACTCACTACATTCCCTAAGAAGAATCTTTAGCACTGCAACACATCTCTTTTTTTTTTTTGAGAGGTGAAGTCTCACTTTATCGCCCTTGGTAGAGTGCTGTGGCATCACAGCTCACAGCAACTCCTGTGCTTAGGCGATTCTCTTGCCTCAGCCTCCTGAGTAGCTGGGACTACAGGCGCCCACCATAACACACAGCTATTTTTTGGTTGCAGTTTGGCCAGGTTCAAACCTGCCACCCTCAGTACATGGGGCCAGTGCCCTACCCACTGAGCCACAGGAACCACCCTGTAACACATCTTTTTTGAGAAAGTCTTCTTTTGGCCTGTTGGAAACTAAATTACAAATTTTATTATAATTTGCACCACCATAAGCAGTAATAGGCCAACAATGACAGTAATCCATATGAGAACCACCCAAAGATTGCTTAGGCCAGTAATCTGTAGAGAAGGTACAAAATGATCCATCAGGTATAGTTAAAAGTTATTAGCTCACAGCTTCTGTAGCTGTTGGGAAAAAAGAAAAGAAAGTTATCAGCACTTCTATTTTTTTTCTTTTTTAAGACAGAGTCTCATTTGGTCACCCTTAGAAGAGTGCCCTAGCATCATACCTTACAGCAACCTCAAACTCTTGGGCTCAAGCAATTCTCTTGCTTTAGCCTCCCAAGTAGCTGGGACTATAGGGACCTGCCACAACATCCAGTTATTTTGTTTGTTTGTTTTCATATTGCACTTTTATTTGCATTTTTATTGTATTTTTCCAAATTTGTTTTTATTGCAATAAATAACAGCATATATATATATATATATATATATATATTTTGTTGTTGTTGTTATTGAGGATTCATTGAGGGTACAAGAAACCTTCATTGAGGGTACAAGAAACCATGTTACACTGATTACATTTGTTGGGTAAAGTCCCAAATCATGTTTTGCCCCCAAAAGCATCCAGCTGTTTTTAGATACAAGGTCTCAGTCTGGCTCAGGCTGGTCTCAAACCTGTGAGCTCAAGCAATCCACCCTCCTCAGACTCCCAAGTGCTGGGATTACAGGTGTGAGCCACCCTGCCCAGCCAGCACTTCCATTTTTATCTGAAATAACTGTATTTGTGGCTCGGCACCCACAGCACAGTGGTTGCGGCGCCGGCCACATATATCCAGGCTGGTGGGTTAGAACCTGACCTTGGCCAGCTAAACAACAACTGCTGCAACAAGAAAATAACCAGGCACTGAGGCAGGCGCCGATAGTCCCAGCTACTTGGAAGGCTAAAGCAAGAGAATCTCTTAAGTCCAAGAGTTTGAGATTGCTGTGATGCTGTGAGATCACAGTACTCTACCGACAGTGACATAGTGAGACTGTCTCAAAAAAAAAAACTGTTATTTGCTAATTCTTGACATGTAGAGTTGACACTAATGCCATCACTGAATCTCTGCATGTCACTGATAAGCTCATGTGGAAGGCTCACCCAGAGAGCACTGACACTGTGATACATACTGTGATGTGTCATTATGTGCTGAGTGGATTTGTAGATTATCTAGTTTTAACCAAATAAACTCCCATCAAATAAGCAGAGTAATTTTAAAAAGATTCTTGCAACAGAAACTGCAACTGAAGACAAGTCCAATGTCACAAGCACAAAAGGTAGGAAAGAAATGGAGTTTGATTTCCCTTAATCAGATAAAAACAGACATCATGAAATCTACATAGCTGTCAAAAAATTCAAAACTGAGCGACTACAGCTCAATGATTAGAGCACCAGCCCAATGCACTGGGGCTGGAGGGTTCGAACCTGGCCTGGGCCTGCTAAACAAAAATAAATAAATAAAAATTCAAAACTAAGTTTATGTTTTCTATCAATAAGAAGGAAGACTGAACTTTGTCCTAAGTGTAAAGTGCTCATTACTGCCCCATTAGCTATGAATGGAGTGTATTTAATTTTTAAATAAACAAATACAAAAACAAAATCTTAATGAAAAAAGGCCATCCTAGAGTGGCGCCCATAGCTCAGTGGGTAGGGCACCAGCCACATATACCCAGGCTGATGTGTTCAAACCTGGTCAGGGCCTGCTAAACAACAATGATAACTGCAACACCAACACCAAAAAAAATAGCCGGGCCTTGTGGTGGGCGCCTGTAGTCCCAGCTACATGGGCAGCTGAGGCAAGAGAATCACTTAAGCCCAAGAGTTTGAGTTTGCTGTGAGCTGCGATGCTACAGCACTCTACGGAATCAGGAGACTCTGTCTCAAAAAGAAAAAAGCCATCCTAATAAGACTATTATTTTTTAAAACTCTGCTTATTTATATGAGAAAACTGACCATGTTCATTACCAATCTCTGAAACGGACCAATTACCTTTGTAAGTTACTCTGAATACGGATATGTTGGAACGTGACATGAAATAATAAATGTATTCAGCAGCTGTTTTACATAACAGCTAAAGAACAAGATAAATTAGGTCTCATACTCAAGTTTAGCTTTCCAACTAGATTAGACAAACACACAAATAACTTTAATATAAATGTCATAGTCATTTTTGCTATCAATCAAATTTTTCAGATTTATCTCCCCCAAGGTTGCAGGAGAGGCCATGTGATTTGCTCTGATCAATGCAACATGAAACACAGGCGTTTCTGAGCAGAAACTTATGAGCCACAGTGATCTGCTACACTCCTCCTCCTTTCCCGATAGTGATGGATATTGCTCCAGACGATGGTAGCATCCATTGCCTGGCTACCAGAGGGAGAATGAAGTGGCCTGAGATTGACTTAAAGCCTAAATGAGAAATAAATTTTTTTTTTTTTTAAGCCACTGAAGTTTTAGGGTTGGTTATGACCACAGCTTAGCCTAGCCTATCCAGAATAAAGTAGCGTAGGGTGATTTTGATAAAGAATGACAAGAGGTCTAAGGAAGAATATTTCAATTGATACCTACTCAGTCTTAATAAAGAATATAAAATCTTATGAAAACTATTCTCCCCCACCTCACTAATGGATAACTTTCGAGTTTGCCTAAATAAACAAGCTTCTCGCTATTTTATATAGATTCCTTTCAAAAGGATTTAAACTTTTTTTTTTTGAATGTCACTAGACAGACAAACTTTTATTAAAGCTTAAACTGTGCTACAGAAATACATTTCAACCGATTTAAGTCCAACACCAATGAAGGGAGAAATTATGGCACCAAAACTTTCCCTCCTCTATCATACTAAGATTAATTTAGATTACTATTCAATCTAGTTTTCTCTTTTCTAGGCTTTGTTCCACTCAAAAGGATTTTAAACTTTTTACACAGTCTTTTAGATGGATTTCAGTTTTTAGTTTATACACACAGTAGCTTACCACTAAGTAATTCAATCCAGTTTTGGACCGTTTCTGGAGGCTGAGTCTCCTTAACGTGCTTCAGAGCTTCATCAAGAAGAACATCTCCTGTTGGCGCATCCGACTTACAGATTACCTAAAATGTAACCAATAAGAATGAAAAGATCCATGATGTCTTTTTCTGACTTGATCTTATTAAGTGAAAAACAAACCATTATGTAAATAATTCACTATGCTGGGCAGCGCCTGTGGCTCAGTGAACACCAGCCCTGTATAAGGAGGGTGGTGGATTCAAAGCTGGCCCCAGCCGAACTGCAACAACAAAAAAATAGCCAGGCACTGTGGTGGGCGCCTGTAGTCCCAGCTACTCGGGAGGCTTAGGCAAGAGAACCACCAGAGCCCAAGAGCTAGAGGTTACTGCGAGCTGTGACACCACAGCACTCTACAGCGGTGACAAAGTGAGACTGTCTCTTTAAAAAAAAAAAAAAAAACTAATAATTCACTATGCCTAAAGTCCAAAGTGTTCGTGTAGAAAGAATCAAAGTCCAGATTTTAAATTACTTCTATATTAAGGAAATTCAATATTTAATTTAACCACATCAGATAAAATAAAGAATGAAAATAAAATTACTCTATAATAACTGATAAAGCAAAATGCTAGGACAGTTTATATTCATTATAATTTATTAGTGAACCTTGATTTTTGAAACATTATTATTAGTTCCAGAAATAGGCTCAAGTATAGGTAAGAATTCAGTATAGGTTGAGTATCCCTAATCCAAACATCTGAAATCTTCCAAAATCTGAAACTTTTTGAGCACCAACTGAAGCATTTTGGATTTGAGATTACAAATGTTCAAATCAAGAATAATACAAATTTTTCAAAATCCAAAGCTTCCTGAAATATTAAACTTGTGTTCACATGCATTTTCAGATAAGGATAGTGATAATGGTTTGGGTGTTCTTCTCTCAAAATCTCATGTTGAAATTTGATTCCCTATGTTGGAGGTGAAGTTGATGGGAAATGTTTGGGTCATGGGTCCCTCATAAATGGCTTGGTGCTCCCCCTCAGTAACTGCATGAGTGCTTGTCCAGTTAGCTCACAGGAAAGGAGACTGTTTAAGAATCTGGCCCCATATCTTCTCTCTCACTTCTCCCCTTTTCACCACCTCCAGGAATGAAAGCTTCCTGAGGCCTCACCAGAACCAGATGCTGATGTCATGCTTCTTGTGCAGTCTGCAAAACCATGAGATGAATCAATCTCTCTGCTTTATAAATTACTCAGTTACAGCAAATACAAACAGACCAGCAAAAATATTCAATATTATAAAGGTGGCATTTCACATCAGTGGAAACAAATTTTTCAATGTCATTAAAAACAATTGGCTAGCAAATTGAGAGCAAAATTTAGCTAAGACTAAGCTCTTCTAAGTTTATGTCACAATAAAGATAAAGATTTAAATTGGAAATGTAAGTTTAAGGGTAAGAAAGATTTTTTAAAAACTGCCACCACTGGGCAGTGCCTGTGGCTCATTGAGTAGGGAGATGGCCCCATATACCGAGGGTGGCGGGTTTCAACGCAGCCCCGGCCAAACTGCAATAAAAAAATAGCCGGGCATTGTGGCAGGCGCCTATAGTCCCAGCTACTTGGGAGGCTGAGGCAAGAGAATCACCTAAGCCCAAGAGCTGGAGGTTGCTGTGAGGTGTGACACCACAGCACTCTACCAAGGGCGACAAAGTGAGACTGTCTCAAAAAAAAAAAAAACTGCCACCACTAGCAGCAATCTTAAATACCAACAGGTTTGATTACATAAATTTTTAAGTATTATAAATTTTGTTTAAAACTATATTAGGATATAGAGTCCACATTAAGAGTAGAAAATGCAGAGCAAGGACAGAAGAGAAAAATATATACTACTTTATTAGATCTCTATAGCCTTCACAGATCTTGGTGGCTAAGCAACAAATTTCTAGTTGAAGTTCTATAATACTAAAATTCAATCTGTTATATTACCTTAAATGTTAGCTATTTAAATGTCATAAAATTTAACAATACTTTTAAAATGCAACAGTCCTCTCTTTAATTTTTCCTCAACAAAGTGACCTTGATCTTTTTGCTCAATCTTATAAAAGGTGAAAAAATACATATACAATATCTGAGAGTTTAAGATCCAATAGAAATATTACAAGAACTAGAATATAAGCCACAAATCAAATCACAAATTTTTTGTAGTTAAAAAGGAAAAGGTAATTTTAATATGGTTGATGAAACCAAATAAGCCAAAATATTAACATGTAAGAAATATTTTTAAATTTTTTCCCCCAAACTGAGTCTTCAAAAGCCCAGCATACACTTTCATTTCTAGCCTGCCTGACTTTGCCCTAACCTCATTTCAGATGCTTAAGTGTCTGACTACCAGACACTATGTGGCTAGTGGCTACCATACTGAATAGTGTACATAAGAATTTTTTTTTTTGCGGTTTTTGGCCAGGGCTGGGTTTGAACCTGCCACCTCTGGCATATGGGGCCGGCGCCTTACTCCTTTGAGGCACAGGTTCCGTCCAATAAGAACATTTTTATCATTGAAGAAAGTTCCACTGTACAGTGCTATTCTCAACCATGCTTTCAGTAAAAGCTAACAAGAAAAAAAGAAGAATCTCCAGAGAAAAAGTGATGTGTCCATATATTGTGGTCATGACACTACTTCTTACTTCCCATCCCCCTTCCTTATGTCCACTGCACTCTGGCCTTGATACACATCTCCAGCACAGCCCTTTGCCAGAGGTCTTATGTAAGTGTCATGATAAACTAGGTATAAGTAGATCATCTTATTTCTTATGAAATTCTGTCACCTAAATCTCTCTCAAATGTATTACTTTTCTCCATCATATCTGCAGATTTAATCAACTGTGGATCAAAACTATTTGGGGTTGGCGTGGGGTCCATAGTTCAGTAATTACGGTGCCAGCCACACACACTGGGGCTGGTGGGTTCAAACCTGGCCCAGGTGTACTAAACAACGACGACGACAACTACAACTACAACAACAACAAAAAAAAAAACAGCCAGATGTTGTGGCAGGAACTATAGACCCAGCTACTTGGGAGGCTGAGGCAAGAGAATTGCTTCAGCCCAACAGTCTGAGGTTGCTGAGAGCTGTGATGCCACAGCACTCTACCAAGGGCAGATTCACAGTTGAGATTCTGTCTCAAAAAAAAAAAAATTGAGGGTAGGGAAATGAAAATAATAGTTGCAAAGAAAAACAATTGAACTGGCTAGGCGCCTGTGGCTCAACGGGCTAAGGCGTCAGCCACGTACACCTGAGCTGGCGGGTTCGAATCCAGCCCGGGCCCGCCAAACAACAATGACGACTGCAACCAAAAAATGGCCAGGCATTGTAGCGGGCACCTGTAGTCCCAGCTACTTGGGAAGTGGAGGCAAGAGACTCGCTTGAGCCCAGGAATTGGAGGTTGCTGTGAGCTGTGATGCCACAGTACTGTATCCAGGGTGACAGCTTGAGGCTCTGTCTCCCAAAAAAAAAAAAAAAAGCAATTGAACTAAAAACAACAGAATTTTTTAAAATACAGTTTAAGACTATTTACATAGGCTCGGCGCCTGTGGCTCAACGGGCTAAGGTGCCAGCCACGTACACCTGAGCTGGCGGGTTCGAATCCAGCCCGGGCCCGCCAAACAACAATGACAACTGCAACCAAAAAATGGCCAGGCATTGTGGCGGGCACCTGTAGTCCCAGCTACTTGGGAGGCGGAGGCAAGAGGTTCACTTGAGCCCAGGAATTAGAGGTTGCTGTGAGCTATGATGTCACAGTACTGTATCCAGGGTGACAGCTTGAGGCTCTGTCTCAAAAAAAAAAAAAAAAGACTATTTACATAGCATTTACACTATTATTAGGTATTATGATTTAAAATATACAGGAGTATTTACATAGGTTACATGCAAATACGATACCATTTTATATAAGGAACATGAGCATCTACAGATTCTGACATTCAAGGGGCAGCCTAGAATCAATCCCCTGAGGATACTGAGGGGAGACTGTAGTCCATCTACCTAATCTGGTTATCTTCCACTAGGATTAACTAATTTCCCTGAACTAGTTTTAGCCCTTTTCTTTTCTTTTCTTTTTTTTTTTTTTTTGAGAGAGAGCCTCAAGCTTTTGCCCTGGGTAGAGTGTCATGATGTCACAGCTCACAGCAACCTCCAACTCTTGGGCTCCGGTGATTCTCTTCCCTCAGCCTCTCGAGTAGCTGGGACTACAGGCACCTGCCACAACGCCTGGCTAAATATATACACACACACACACATATATATTTTTTTTTAATTTTGGTTGTAGTTATCATTGTTTGGCAGGCCTGGGGCCGGATTCAAACCCTCCAGCTCTGGTGTATGTGGCTGGCACCTTAGCTGCTTGGGCTACAGGCACCAAGCCTAGTTTTAGCCCTTTTTCAAGCCATTCTCCTGAATGCCCTTTCTAAAAGGAAAATCTTGTGACATTCCACTGCTTCCATTTAAAACTCTTCAATGACTCACAGAGTTCAGTTCTAAACTCCTTTTTAAAATTAATTAAAAAAAAAAAAAAAAAGAATACAAGGTAGATTAGCATGGCCCCTGCAACAACGATGACATGAAGTACTTCATTTTTTTAAAAGAAAAAAAATTCGGGTGGCGCCTGTGGCTCAGTGGGTAGGACACTGGCCCCATATACTGAGGGTGGAGGATTCAAACCCAGTCCCCAGTCAAATTGCAACAAAAGAATAGCCCAGCATTGTGGCGGGCTCCTGTAGTCCCAGCTACTTGGGAGGCAGAGGCAAGAGAATAATCTAAGCCCAAGAGCTGGCGGTTGCTGTGAGCTGTGATGCTATGGCACTCTACCGAGGGCGGGCAATAAAGTGAGACTCTGTCTCTACCAGAAAAAAAAAAAAAAAGGAGTAGGGCGCTGGCCCCATATGCCGAAGGTGGCAGGTTCAAACCAAGCCCCAGCCAAATACTGCAAAAAAAAAAAACTCCGTAATAAATGCGGTTCACAAATAAATATGCTCTGTTCAAACATACAATTTCTACTTTGTGGGTTTTTTTAAGGGGAAGAGATGGGTCATTACTAAATCTAAACACATAATCTAAGAAGATAACATTTAAGGAAAACTTCCAAGACAAGACAAAAAAGGCACATCTTCAAAGTGATGGCGCAGTGGTTCACACCTATAATCTTAGCACTCTGGGAGGCCAAGGCAAGTGGATTCCCTTGCTCACGGGTTCAAGACCAGTCTGAGCAAGAGCAAGACCCTGTCTCTAAAAATAGCTGGGCGTTATGGTGGGCACCTATAGTCCCAGCTACTCAGGAGGCTGAGTCGAGGCTGCTGTGAGCTATGATGCCACAACATTCTACCAAAGGTGACAAAGTGAGACTCTGTGTCAAAAAAAAAAAAAAAAAGACAAAAAAAGGAAAATAACTCTGAAAAAGAACAGTAATATTCTCAGAGTCCTAAAAGAAGACATTACATCCATAAAACAAGAAACCACTGTAAAAAAAAAAAAAAAAAATCAAAGAAATATTCATGGAAGTCAAAAACCTTAATAAAAAATTCAACAGTAGGATTAGAGGACAACTCTTTAAAAAGCAGCCAATAAGGCTCGGCACCCGTAGCACAGTGGTTTCGGCACCAGCCACATACACGAAGGCTGGTGGGTTCAAACCCAGCCTGGGCCAGATAAACAATAATGACAGCAACCAGCAAAAAACAGCCAGGTGTTGTGGTGGGTACCTGTGGTCCCAGCTGCTTGGAAGGCTGAGGCAGGAGAGTCGCTTGAGCCCAGGAGTTTGAGGTTGCTGTGAGTGGTGACACCACAGCACTCTACCCAGGGCAACAGCTTGAGACTCTGTCTCAAAAAAAAAAGAAAAGAAAAGAAAAGAGAAGAGAAAGAAACAGCCAAGAAGTCCACATCTAACTTACAGTTCTAGAAAAATGGAGGGTAGAAGACCAGCAATATAAGAAAATTTCCCCAAACCAAAAGGTACACATTTCTAAACTGAAAGACCCTATACCTAATGAATTTAAACTGACCCACCTTAAGACCTCGTACAATTTCAGAACACCAGAGATAACAGAAGATTCCAAATGCTTCCAGAGAGGAAAATCGCACAAAGAATGAAAATAAGAAGGGTAGTAGACTTTAAAAGCAACTCTGTATATTAGGAGACAATATCCTAGCACTTTGGAGGCCAAGGCTATTGAACTGCCTGAGACCAGCCTGAGACAAAGCAAGACCTTGTCTCTAAAAATAGCTGGGCGCCTGTAGTCCCAGCTACTGGGAAGGCTGAGGCAAAAGAATCCCTTGAGCCCACGATTTTGAGGTTGCTATGAGCTATGATGCTACAGCACTCTACTAAAGGCAAGAAAGTGAGACTCCGTCTCAAAAAAAAAAAAGACAATGGAGAATTGCCTTCAAATTTCTGTTGGAAAAATGAGTTAAACCTAATACTCCATTCTCAGCCAAGTTGTCGAATAAAAAGTAGATACAAAATGAGATACAATAAAGGTATTTTTAGGCATGTGGAGGCTCAAAACAGTTTCTCCCAAAAAGACAGAAATAAAATACAAGCTCAAAAAACATAGGGTTGACTTGGTGCCCATAGCACAGTGGTTACAACACCAGCCACATACACCAAGGGTGGTGGGTTTGAACGGGCCCAGACCAGTTAAACAACTGCAACAAAAAAACAGCAAAGCGTTGTGGTGGGCACCTGTAGTCCCAGCTACTTGGGAGGCTGAAGCAAGAGAATCACTTGAGCCCAGGAGTTTGAGGTTGCTGTGAGATATGATGTCACAGCACTCTACTGAGGGCAACAAAGTGAGACTATCTCCAAACAAAAAAAGAAAGAAGTTTGAATACAACAGAGTATCACAGGACAATTATGCAACAGAACCTGAGATAACTAGTCCAGACTGTCAAATCTGATATATCTGAGTATTTGAAAGTTAATAATTATCTTTCTCTGATGGAGCATTTAAGAAAAATAATAAGAGGATGGAGGGTCACCATGTATGGCACATCCCTCGGGGGCAGGACACAATTATAAGAGGAACTCTAAAAAATTCAATCAGTGTAACCTAATTCTTTATGCCCTCATTAGATCCCAAACAATTTTAAAAAAGAAAAGAAAAAAACAAGAATGTCTACATAGAAAACAGGAAAAAAAAGAAAAACAGAATCATTGGCTACAGGAGGGAAAAACTATATAAGAAAGGAAAATATCTTAAGACATAACTCTGCAGAAAATAGTGTCAACACGGTTGAAATAATATAAACAATCATTACTGTTCTGGCTAAATTTATGATAGAAATTAATTAGAAAGATTAGGGGACAAGAGGAGGCAGGATATAAAAAGCCAAATAGTAATCTATTCTAATAGAAAGTAAACAGTACCTCAAGCTGAGACATCAAGAGATGGTAGTCTAGGTTTTTTCGTTTTCGTTTTTTTTTTTTTAAGACAAGAGTCTCACTTTGTGCCGTAGGTATAGTGCCGTGGCATCACAGTAACCTCGAACTTTTGGGCTTCTTGCCTCAGCCTCCCAAGCAGCTGGCACTACAGGCACCTGCCAGGACGGCCTGGCTATTTTTTGGTTGTAGTTGTCATTGTTGTTTAGCAGGCCCAGGCTGGATTCAAACCCGCCAGCTCCGGTGTATGTGGCTGGCACCCTAGCTGCTGAGCTACAGGTGCTGAGCCAGTCTAAGTTTATTTTAAAAGAAATAACTAAGAGAATGACAGATAGCTGAATGGTGGCCCCCAAAGTGTCCACATCCCAACTCTCAGAACCCCATTTGGGAAAGGGGTCTCTGTCACGTATTATCCAGATGGGCCCTAAACGCAATGATAATGCATAACAGATACACGAAGGGAAAGGCAGTGTGAAGACAGCGCAGACAGATAACAGCCAGAAGCCAAGGAACATCTGGAGTGACCAGAAGTTGGAAGAGGTGAGAAACAGAATCTCCACAGATCCTTCAAAGAGAGCATAGCACATACCTTGATTTCAGACCTCTAGCCTCCAAAACTCTACGAGAATAAACTGCTATTGTTTTAACCCACGAAATCTGCCGTAATGTGTTAAGGCAGCTCTTGGAAGCTAATACAAGGACTGAAAACAGCTGCCTATCAGAAACAGAACTAAAGAGTAAGAAAGGGTAGGCAAAAGATTGCTTTCTTCTTTTAGTAAAATTTGACTTTATACTAGTATATGTGCATCATCTTAATAATTTAATTATTTTTAAATTAGCAAATTAAATCATATGAAGTATTTTACCAAAAGACAATACAATTTCGGAGCTCTTTTTCTGGAATGACCTTCAGAGATGCTATCATACAAGGTCTGACAACTAAGTTCACAATTCATCCTAGAGAAAGTGCTCTGAAGGGTACATCAAGTGCTAGGGTCAATGCATAGCTTTCTGGGGGGAGTACTTCGAAGGTAACCATAGTGAATTTCAGCACCAAGGTATACAGCACTTTTTTTATGACGACTTTGGGAACTTAATTTTCTGACCTTGTATTTCATTGATAACTACAATGGCAGCTTCCTAAGGTATGTTTTTCCCGCATAAATCACTATGGTTGTACAGTAATGTGAAATAAAAATACTATTCTATTTCATAACTATCTAAAACGGTTTTTAAAACCAATATGCCAGCTCGCTTACATGACTTCAAGTGCTAGATTTAATTTTAAAATCCTTGCAGACTATTTCTGAAGAACACATTTACTTTTTGCAGATAACTTTCTTTCTTTCTTTTTTTTTTTTTTTTTTTTTTTTTTTTGACAGAGCAACAAGTTTTCACCCTGGAGAGAGTCCCACGGCATCACAGCTCACAGCAACCTCCAATTCCTGGGCTCAAGCGAGTCACTTGCCTCCACCTCCCAAGTAGCTGGGACTACAAGCACCTGCCACAATGCCCGGCCATTTTTTGGTTGCAGCCGTCATTGTTGTTTGGCGGGCCCGGGCTGGATTCGAACCTGCCAGCTTAGGTGTACGTGGCTGGCGCCTTAGCCTGTTGAGCCACAGGCGCCAAGCCACTTTTTGCAGATAACTTTCTAAAACACATTAATGGGTTTCTTTCCTAAGAGATTATTATTCTTTATAGTATTTCAATACAAAATTACTCAGTTCTGGCTCAGCGCCCATAGCACAGTGGTTACGGCACTAGCCACATACACCAAGGGTGGTGGGTTCGAACCCAACCTGGGCCAGCTAAACAACTGCAACAAAAAAATAGCCAGGCCTGGGGTGGCGCCTGTGGTTCAAAGGAATAGGACACCGGCCCCATATACTGGAGGTGGTGGGTTCAAATCCAGCCCCGGCCAAAAACTAGAAGAAAAATAAAGAAGCCCGGCATTGTGGCAGGCGCCTATAGTCCCAGCTACTTGGGAGGCTAAGGCAAGAGAATCGCTTAAGCCCAAGAGTTTTTGAGTTTTGAGTGAGCTGTGACACCACAGCACTCTACTGAGGGTGACATAGTGAGACTCTGTCTCAAAAAAAAAAAAAAAAAGAAGAAGACGAGAAAGAAAAATATTCAGTTCTAAATACCTAAATTTTTTGATTCATTAGGATACTGTACTAAGGAAAAATTAGTTTGAAAATTAGTTTGCCACTGAGAAACACAATGACAGACTGGAAGGGAAACAATCTTGATTATTTAAGATTAGAGTCAAAGTTAAAATTTCTAATAGTCAATAATACTCTATTTTACCACAGAACATCCACCAAGGAACTTCTAACCTTACACACACCCTCACAGTGGAGAACAGATAAGAAAAGCATTCACAGTCTAATCAAAAGATCAATTAGGCTGGGCGCAGTGGCTCAGGCCTGTAATCCTAGCACTCTGGGAGGCCGAGGTGGGTGGATTGCTTGAGCTCACAAGTTCAAGACCAGCCTGAGCAAGAACGAGAACCCATTTCCACTAAAAATAGAAAAACTAAGGCAAGAGGATTGCTTGAGCCCAAGAGTTGAAGGTTGCTGTGAGCTGTGATGCCATGGCATTCTATCCAGGGTGACAGCTTGAGACTGTCTCAAAAAAAAAAAAACCCCACGGCAAAATCAATTAGCACAGTAGTACATTTCAGGGGTTTTTTTTACTATCAAGTCTTTCAAATTATGGCTTTCAAAAGCAGTAAATGAAGTATAGAATCTTTCTGAAGATGTAAATTGCAATGGCCAGTGATCCTAGTAATGAATTACATTATTCAAAAGTACAAAGAATAGGAAACCAAGGTTGAAAAAAAGGATATGGAAATACAATTCAATAAAGACAACTTTAAAATCAATTTCCACTTTAATTTCTGAAAGCTATTAGTAGAAAACATTCTTCTTTTTAAGCACTATAAACTCTTTTAAATAATGTTAATCAGCACTCCTCTTACCTTTCTTGTTAATAGACTTTTACGTCTCATTCCACAAGCCTCTAGTTGTAACCTTCCTCTCAATGCTAATTCAATTAACATACAGCCACGTAATCCAGATGATATACAGTCATTCCAAAATGATGTGTAACCCTATTAAAAAAAGAGAACAAAATAGCTAATTTACCTTGAATTCAGTCAAAAATAGAAATATTTTTAGCCAAAGTTATTTTTCATGGCTTTTACCTTTCCTGTCTTTCTATAACAAAATATTGAAAAAAATACAATTATGTACCTTAATTAAGGGTTTTCAAGGGCTTATTGTCTTGTTATCACTTACCCTTATATCCAAATAAACAACAGAGGTCAGAGGTTTAGAAATATAATTCGCACTTAACTAAGTAAGCTCTTTCAGATTGCAAACTCAAGGGAGCATTCAGTTAAACTCATACTACAATGGTTTACTAGTATATGTGGCAAATTAAGAAGCTCAGGAAAGGCCGGGTGCGGTGGCTCATGCCTATAACCCTAGTACTCTGAGATGCCGAGGTGACTGGATTGCTTGAACACACAAGTTTGAGACTAGACTGAGCAAAAAAGGGAGACCTCGTCTCTACTAAAAAAAAGAAAAGAGGGTCGGCGCCTGTGGCTCAACGGGCTAAGGCGCCAGCCCCATACACCTGAGCTAGTAGGTTCGAATCCAGCCCAGGCCCACCAAACGACGACGGCTGCAACCAAGAAATGGCCAGGCATTGTGGCGGGCGCCTGTGACCCAGCTACTTCGGAGGCGGAGGCAGAAGACTCACTCGAGCCCAGGAATTGGAGGTTGCTGTGAGCTGTGATGTCACGACACTCTACCCAGGGTGACAGCTTGAGGCTCTGTCTCAAAAAAAAAAAAGAAAAGAAAAGAAAAAGAAAAACTGAGACTTGGCGCCCATAGCTCAATGAGTAGGGAGCCGGCCATATACACCAAGGCTGGCAGGTTTGAGCCTGGCCCGGGCCTGCCAAATAATGGCAACTACAACAAAACAATAGCTGGGTATTGTGGTGGGCACCTGTAGTCCCAGCTACTTGGGAGGCTGAGGCAAGAGAACTGGTTGAGCCCAAGAGTTTAGGGTTACTGTGAGCTGTGACACCACAGCACTCTACTGAGGGCAACATGGTGAGACTCAGTCTCAAAAAAAAAAGCAGCTCACGAAAAACAACCTTAATTATGTAGCCTTAAGCAAATTTAGATCATGCATTCATTGCTTTTCAAGATAAAAACAAGGTTAATTTTAGAATATATTAGAAAAACACAGCAGCACCCGTAGTGGGTAGGGCACTGGCATATACACTATCAAGGGTGCCTGGGTCAAATCCGGCCCGGGACAGCTAAACAACAATGACAACTGCAACAAAAAATAGCCAGGCATTGTGGCGGGCACCTGTAGTCCCAGCTACTTGGGAGGCTGAAGCAAGAGAATCGCTTAAGCCGGAGTTTGAGGCTACTGTGAGCTGTGATGCCATGGCACTCTACCCAGGGTGACAGCTTGAGACTGTCTCAAAAGCAAAAAAAAAAGAAAAACACACATATGGGCACCTGAACAAAAGGATGGCTCTGTGTATGCCTACAATTCTGAATAACAAATCTGCAGGGTCAGAAGTAGATGAATGCACAAGGACAGATTCATAGAGAGAATCTATGACAGACATGTAAGAATCTAGATATCAGTCAACCGAGCATCACCAGATGAAGTCAGGGCACTCCTGGAGAACAAGTAACCTGGGTTGTCCAAATTATAATGCCACAAACCTTGCCAACAGGGTTGCTGGCTATCAATTAAGTTATTTGGCTCTCATGGGAAAGCAGAATCTATAACAGGGAAAGAGGCTCAGAACAGGGAAATACATAATTCTGATAGAGGAAGAGTAGACTAATTGAGTCTCTATAAAGAATAGAAGACCCAAGATTAGGAAGGCCTGGGTTCTTGGAGCTGGCATTTTTCCAAGGTCAGTCCTGATACTCTGCTAGACCAAAGAAGTCAGCTTCTATAGCATTTCACAAGATGACTGACCATCCTGGTATGGGGATTTTAAATTAGCTTCATGCAGCTACCACCACTGAGAATGTAGGCTTTGGGAAAATTAGAATTTAGATTAAGGGAGGCACAAAGGAATAAACAAAGTATCAGTTTAAAGAGGCCAATTTAATACAGAAGCAGATACTGACAGGATTTGAGGGAATCATTTTAAACTCAGTACGTGTTAAGAGGTCTGATCTATTTAAGATTACCAGAGACTTAGCAAAGTGATAAAAATAAATAAATGAATAAAAATAAAACCAAAATTTACAGAGGTTAGGGTAAAATCCATGGCTTATGTATCCATGAAAATTCTAAGAAGCGGGGCATGGTAGCTCACGCCTGTAATCATTGCACTCTGGGAGGCTGAGGTGGGTGGACTACCTGAGCTCACAGATTCCAGATCAGCCTGAGCCAGACCAAGACCACATCTCTTACTAAAAAAAAAAAAAAAATAGATAACTGTGCTTTGTAGCAGGCACCTGTAGTCCCAGCTACTTGGAAGGCTGAGGCAAGAGAACAGCTTGAGCCCAAAAGTTTGAGGTTGCTGTGAGATGTGACACCATGGCACTCTACAAGGGGGACAAAGAGAGACTCTGACTCAAAAAAAGAAAAAAGAAAGAAAATCCTAAGAAGCCTGAACAGATTCCACATGAAATTAAGATATCCAGCTTTGACTGGCCTGGACATACACAGAGGGCATTCTGAGGTGAGCCGAGTACTTACACATCACATACACATCACAAAGCAATAATGGATGTGAACAGCTCTGCAGCTGGCAACTCCAGCTGAACAGTACTTAGAAGCTTACATTTGCTACAAGTGAACCAAAATATCTCAACTTCAACTGTTCCCACAGTAACAGCATACCCTGAGATATTAGCAAAATGGGATCTTTAATAACAGACTTCAGAGACATACATTTAATGAATGGCTTTAGGCACTACCTCTGAAAGACCTATGCTTAACCAGAATTGAATTCACATGGACAGTTCTGCAGCAAAACTTCTGGGTCACCAGCAATATTCCAAAGATAAACCAACAAAGACAGA
Organism: Perodicticus potto; assembly: GCA_963574655.1. Classification (NCBI taxonomy): domain Eukaryota; kingdom Metazoa; phylum Chordata; class Mammalia; order Primates; family Lorisidae; genus Perodicticus; species Perodicticus potto. The sequence goes on from CAUYRH010090110.1 coordinate 90,112, forward strand.
CTAATACATAGTCCATATGTTCATAATACATGTGGACTATGTATAGTAGTCCAATATGCTGATAACTTCCTGCTAAAACTGACATCATAAAAGTATGATCAAGAATTGACCAGGGGTGGAAGGGGAGAAGAAGGGAGCAAAGAGATATTTTTTAATATTTTTCAAGAGCTGGGTTGAATAAAAATGGAAAAAAAGGTATAAATGGATGAGACACTAATGCCACACTTGGGAATTGTTATGTTAGGGGGGAAGCAATAGGCTGGGAGAGAGCCAAGAGAATTTGGCCATAACCTAGCCCAGCTCAGTTTCTGCAGTCAATCCATATCACAATATAGTGAGACAGACCAACAGCGGGCAGAACAACTTAAAAGAGACAGAAGCTAGAACACCATCTTTGGCCTTACCAAGTGCTTAGGGGCACTTTAATATTGTAATTTCTATCTAGTGCTAAACTTAACACTACATTGTTCATCAATTCTAAAACAAACATTTTTAAAGCTGAATATCTCTGAAATGGGGATGCACTTTTCTTTTTTTTTTTTTTAAGACAGAGCCTCAAGCTGTCACCCTGGATAGAGTGCCCTGGCATCACGGCTCACAGCAACCTCCAATTCCCGGGCTCTAGCGAGTCTCCTGCCTCCACCTCCCAAGTAGCTGGGACCGCAGGCGCCCACCACAACGCCCGGCTATTTTTGGTTGCAGCCGTCGTTGTTTGGCGAGACCGGGCTGGATTCGAACCCGCCATCTCAGGTGTACGTGGCTGGCGCCTTAGCCCGTGGCGCCGAGCTGGGGATGCACTTTTCAATAGGTGGCACCTTAAAAAATATATGGTATTATGGCTACTGAGCTAACACATTAAAGAGAGAAGAGAACCAGGGCACAGACCTCATGGGTACATAGCAGTGGAGGGATTAGGGTCCAACCTGTCAGTTACTCGGGAGTATTTTTTTTTTTTTAATTTGGAAACACAGTATTACTTGGTTATCCTCAGTAGAGTGCAATGGTGTTATAAGCTCACAGTAACTTCAAACTCTTGGACTCAAGTGACTTCTTGCCTCAGCCTCCCAAGTAGCTGGGATGACAGGTACCTACCACAACACTCAGCTATTTTTAGAGATGGAATCTCACTCTGCCTCAGGCTGGCCTTGAACTCCTGAGCTCTGATAATACACTCCTCTCAGCCTCCCAGAGTGCCAGGATTACAGGCATGAGCTACCATGCCCTGGAGCCTGGAGAGTACTTAAAAAGTTAGTACTAGATTGGTTGGCAAAATCTAGATCTAGCTGTGCCACCAATGTGCCAGACTTCTCAGTGAGGAAGATTTTGCAAGGACAGGGCTGTAACCATCACACTGCCCAGAAGATTTTGTCCTTAGACCACTACCTCCTACGAAACAATTACAAAGACCTACAAATGCTTATAGCCAATTCCGACTATGTATTCTGGGACAGTACACAGCTCTTGCGCTTGGAAATCAATAATCATTTTAACCCCAAATGTGTTTGAAATTCTGCTGCTAGCAATGGAGGAAATATCTTCCTGCCTCAGTTAGTCCAAGGATAGGGTACCAGGACTCAAAAGTTCAAGGTTACACTAAGAAAGGCCCACTGTCCAGACAACTGGAGGATGAAGCGACAAATGCCCTATACCACCAGTAGCAACAGGACTCTGAGTACCTCCCCTACTCGCTGTACAAGCAGCAACTAAGTGCTACAGAACCCTAGAAGACTGCAAGAGAACTACTTGGAGACCCTCTAAGCTCAAGACTGTGCTTAAAAACTAGTTCCTATGTTCTAAAACAGAAGAATGGGTTGTGGTTTGGGCCATGTACTACCCCAGAGAATCCACAGGAACATCACCCATTAGTTCATGGGTCCAAAACAGGGGAGAACATCCAAGAAAAGAAAAGGCCATTAAGGCAACAGATTGGTTGCAGCTGCTGGTGAGTTAGGCTACCAGAAAAGGAACAAACTGAAATTTATACCACGTGCAGCTCACAGTCCTCAAAAAAAAGACAGAATGGAAGGAACATAAGAGATGGAGAATAAGAGGACCCTGGAAACCTTTTCTCCACATCCACGCCAACATCTCTGGTTTTGGGATTTTGTCATGTGGGCTAATCTTACTGGAGTTAGGTGATAGCTCAAAGCAGTTTTGATTTGCATTTCTCTGATGATTAAGGATGATGAGCATTTTTTCATGTGTCTGTAGGCCGTGTGCCTGTCTTCTTTGGAGAAGTTTCTCTTCAAGTCCTTTGCCCACCCTAAGATGGGATCACTTGTTCTTTTCTTGCTAATACATTTGAGTTCTCTGTGGATTCTGGTTATTAAACCTTTGTCAGAGGCATAACTTGCAAATATTTTCTCCCATTCTGAGGGCTGTCTGTTTGCTATACTTACTATGTTCTTGGCTGTACAGCAGGTTTTTAGTTTGATCAGGTCCCAGTAGTGTATTTTTGATACTGCTTCAATTGCCTGGGGAGTCCTCCTTATAAAATATTCACCCAAGCCAATTCCTTCAAGAGTTTCCCCTGCACTTTCTTCTAATATTTTGATAGTTTCATGTGTTAAGTTTAAATCTTTAACCCAGTGAGAGTCTACCTTAGTTAATAGTGAGAAGTGTGGGTCCAGTTTTAGTCTTCTAAACAGGTCGCCAGCCAGTTCACCCAGCATCATTTGTTAAATAGGGAGTCTTTTCCCCACTGAATGTTCTTTTTTTTTTTTAATTTATCTATTTATCTATTTATTTATTTATTTTTTGAGACAGAGCCTCAAGCTGTCACCCTGGGTAGAGTGCTGTGGCATCACAGCTCACAGCAACCTCCAATTCCCGGGCTCAAGCGAGTGTCTTGCCTCCGCCTCCCAAGTAGCTGGAACTACAGGCGCCCGCCACAACGCCCGGCCATTTTTTGGTTGCAGCCGTCATTGTTGTTTGGCGGACCCGGGCTGGATTGGAACCCACCAGCTCAGGTGTACGTGGCTGGCGCCTTAGCCCACTGAGCCACAGGCACCAAGCCCCCACTGAATGTTCTTAATTGGCTTGTCAAAGATCAAGTAACGGTAAGTAGCTGGATTCATCTCTTGGGTCTCTATTCTGTTCCAAACATCTACCTCTCTGTTTTTGTGCCAGTACCACGCTGTTTTGATCACTATAGATTTATAGTAGAGTCTCAGGTCTGGTAGCGTGATTCCTCCTGCTTTGTTTTTATTTCTGAGTAATGTCTTGGCTATTCAAGGTTTTTTCTGATTCCATATAAAATGAAATATTTTTTCGAGATCTTTAAAATGTGACAATGGAGCTTTGATAGGAATTGCATTAAAATTATATATTGCTTTTGGGTAGTATAGACATTTTAACAATGTTGATTCTTCCCAGCCATAAGCATGGTATATTTTTCCATTTGTTAACATTTTCAGCTATTTCTTTTCTTAAAGTTTCATAGTTCTCTTTATAGAGATCTTTCACATCCTTTGTTAGGTAAACTCCCAAATATTTTTCATCTTCTTTGGCACTACTGTGAAAGGAATACAGTCCTTGTCTGTTTCTTCAGCTTGGCTATTGTTGGTGTATATAAAGGCTACAGACTTATGCGGGTTGATTTTGTAGCCTGAGACACTGCTGTATTCCTTGATCACTTCTAAAAGTTTTGTAGTAGAATCCCTGGTGTTTACAATCATATCATCTGTGAAGAGTGAAAGTTTGATCTCTTCTGACCCTATATGGATACCCTTGATTGCCTTTTCTTCCCTGATTGCAATGGCTAAAACTTCCATTACGATGTTGAAGAGCAATGGAGACAATGGGCAACCTTGCCTGGTTCCTGATCTAAGTGGAAATGGTTTAAATTTAACTCCATTCAATACGATATTGGCTTGTTTTGTTTTTTAACTTGGCTTGTTTTGTTTTATCACCCTGTGGCCCAGGCTGGAGTGCACAATCACAGATC